>JAHXMU010025297.1:8299-40765 GCA_019455685.1 Philornis downsi
TGTCTATGAACTCTGGGTTGATTCTCGATCCTGCAATGTTGTTGTTGTTGTGTTCAGCAATCCTTCTGGGGTTACAAAAGGAAGAAACGAAACACGTTTGTTCACCCAAGGAAACATTGTTTTCTTATAGATTTCGATTGAGCTTAGGGAACTGTCGAACAATGGCCACACAATAGAGCCATTGTCTCATGTTTTGTTGTTTAGTGTAAGATGGGGTTCAAAAACTTAATGTTTTACCATTATTATTATTATTGTCATTATATAGCCAAGAATGAAATGGATTTTAATAAAAGAATTGAAAGAACATAAAGAAACGTTATTCAAGAATTTGAACTACTTTTGGTTCGCATCGTGCGCATGCGCAGCGGGCACAGCGGAGGGTCATTATGAGAAATTTCTTTCTGACAATGATGATCTGCCAAAGATAAGGACCTACAAAAGACTAAAGTCACTTCACCAAAATGGTGAACAGGAAAATCTCTTGAGTTCCTTCCCTCGTTGGCAGCCGTTGACGCTTGAGGGCATTGACGGTTATGCTGAATATGTTAGATATCCAGAAAATGAGTTTTTGATTGTGTAGAGGGTGGGAATTTCGGGTTAATTTTCGTAAATACATTTTTAACAATGTAAACGTTAATTTGCCAAATTTGGCTTTCTGAAGTTTCTATTCTTTGCTATCTAAACATTCGTAGAGGTTCTGAGGTTTCATATTTGAAAAACATCTGGATAAAAGATTAGCAGGAAATTTGTGTGAAATCAATTCAATAAAAGGGTGAATATTCCAAAATCATTTGAACTTAGAAATTGTCACATAGAATTCCCAATATCATTTGAGTTCAAAATATAGCATTTTATGTATCGTAGAGGTATAGAGAGCACTTTGCTAAACTTCTAAAATTTGTAATAAAATATATTCCATTTTTTCCAATAAAAAAAAGGTTACATTCACAAAATTATTATATTCACGACATTTTAGTCAACGAACAAAATCGCGGAAAAATGATTGGAAATTAGCTCTAATTTGATCACAAAATGATAAAAGCAAATCTTTAAGTGAAATCTTATGAGTTAGGATCTACGTACTACTGTATCCAGGAAGCAAGTCCAGTTTTTTTTATTTGTTCGCCCAAATCTATTTCATAGCTTTCAAAGTATGCTCGCTAGAAGCAATATGTTTATGCCAATGTATTTTCCAATCCTCGAATCTTAAGGCTTCAGTTATGGCCTTCAAAGCGCGCTGCATCTATTCAATCGACCCAAAAAGATGTCAGCGGTGCAGTCTTTTGAGGTTTAGTAAATAGCTACGATTTACATGGCACTAAATCAAGCGAAAATGTTTTTACTGGAGCAATATTAGTTGAATTTTGGCGAAAATCCCAAGAAGAGCCAAAACGGTGTGAAATGGCACAATATCATAATGCATGCGCTGAAAATTGTCTGTCGATAAATCCAGCCTCTCTTTGTAAAGTGTGACAATCGAGGAAAGCTGCCAGCATTATCTTGAGTTATGAGCGACAATGGCGCTATCTTTTCGGTTTCGCTTCACCTTTGGGATCATGTAAACTCGATTGATCGATTGCATTTCATCTCCCATAATAATGATCTTCATGACTACTGGTAGACAGGAACCATCTCTTCGCGTATATGAATTCGGCAGCCTTTGAGTGTTTTGCCACCATTCGAGGTCTGAAGTAACTCTACCCCAAAATACTTTTCAAAACTGTGTTGACCCATCTGCATTATGAAACGCTAACATTATTAGCAACATATCTAATTGTCAGTCGACGGTTTTTGAGCACATAATCTTGGGTTTGTCAGATACAACTTTCATCATCATTCTCGGCCTCCTTAGAACTGCACGAGTATATGTCTCTTGTAAACATTTTTTTCTGACAAAGTTTGTTCATCGAAAGCCTTCTGCAACATTCTAAATAGTGTTGCAGCAGAAATTCCATTTCGTAAACCAAAATTTTATTCAACTACTTTCTTGCCAATAAGATCAGACATTGTTGCGTTGTACAAAACCAAATGAAGCAGACGTAAAATTTAGCACAGATGTCTGTCACAATGCCATCAAATAGAATAAATATTTCTGGCATTCGTTATACTCGCGTAATCTGAAATGTTTTACTGGGTATACACACAGAATGGAGCACGAATCATGCTACTGCCAACTGTCAATGGGGACCATTATTTAAAGATGCTGAAGGATCTTTTTACCCAGGACTGCGCTAAACACGTACGATATATGTTTCGAAAGCACTTGGTTCCAGCAAGGTGGAGCATCTGCATACGGAGCTCCAACGAAAACTTCCAAACAAAATACTATCCAGGAACTCCACTTTCCGCTGGTTCCAAAGGTCATCTGACCTGACCACCAAAATTTTCTTATGAAGTGACATAACCGAAATGTGCACAAAACGAAACCAAGGAAATTGACTAAATTGAAACAGCCCATTAAAACTATAATTGAGGCGATTTCGACTTGAAACCTTTAGGTCGCAATTATGTGATCAGGTGTCGCATATGCGTGAATGAGCATGGAGGACATTTACGGTCTATCTTCTTAGAAAAAAATTAGTTATATTAAATAAAATTGTATTTTGTATACAATAAAAAATAACTGAAATGCATTGATTAAAAAAAGTTATTTGAATTTCTTATTGTAGCACAATTGGTGCGCTACTCTGTATATTACAAAAATTAGTTTATATCTCTTATTTGTCAAGACACATTCTACAGCTACAGATGTAAAAAGAATTTCATGATATCATCAGAAGTGCATTCCAAATTAATCATTTATTGTGTCTCTCCATTCAACATGAAATATATTGAAATCTTCCTGAGACTTATACGTCTATCTATTCTGAATAAGTACTTTAGTCGACTAGCTACTTACCGCTTGCTCCCACTCACATTGTTAATTTTGATATTTCGAAAGATTTCAGTTGTATTAATCCGCAATTAATAGCGACCTAACAAAAAAGATACAAAAAAGTTAGGAAAAATTGACTTTATTTTTTAACATAATCTTCTTTTATCTCGATACACTTTTTCCAGCGATATTCAATAGCTTCTAGTCCCTGTTTACAGCAAGAAGTGTCAAACTCCTTAAAATAGACATCAAAAGCAGACTCCACCTCTTTCTTTTACTACCGAGAAATTTTTTCCAAGAAAAAAAAACACGATTTGGGCATGATTCTCCCCTTCCAGTCCTCCGCTTTGACTGGTCCATCTATGGTTATAAATCGACGTAAACATTCGGCTTTATTCCGGGTAAACATCGGCAAACACTCTACTGAAACATCTTCACGACGCTGTTTTTGCTCTATTGAAAGCAAGCGCGGCACCCATCTTGCACACAGCTTTTTGAAATGGCTATCATTTCAGCTAGCTCACGCACTTTCGGCCGACGATCATCCAATACCAGTGGTTTTTCATAACCGTACCTGGCGTGGACACCTCATTTGGTCGATCACTGCAGAGTTCCCTTTGCAGCTCATATATCCTCGTTTAAACTCTGCTACCCAATATTTTACAATCGTAAGCGAAAGAGCCAGAATAGAATCTAGCTCGAGATCTTTCAAATGAAAATATTGATTACATAACGGTGAAAAAATTTTTTCCATGGTTACAAATTCTCTGCGATCGTTTGCTTTTGATGGCTCAAATAAAACTACTAAACAACGTGGCACTTTGAAGCATAAAACATATCTTTTATAAAGTTGTCTTTTTTCAAAAAAAAATTTTTTTTTAAATTACAAGGACCATCTATATGTCCGGTGAGCTGGGGAGAATAAACCAAACTCATATATTTTGTTTTTTTTTAGAGAAACCCGCACTAATTATATAAATGTATATGTGATGGTATTATACAGATACTGAAAAGGGGCATCCCAACTCATAAAACTTTTAACGGACCATAACAACTGTGGGTTTAGCTATTGAGAAATTGAAAAAAATATGAAATTGAACAGGAAAATTGGCAACGTTTATATATACGAGTACATCATTATGAGAAGACATGCCCACTTCTATGGAGATAAGTCAATATATTTGCGATGCCACAGCTCGCAAATGTCACAATTGGGACAGATAGTTCCAATACGAAAGAAAAACTTCTTCACTCAAGGATTAAACGCGACTTTTGGAAAATTTTCTAATTCCCAAATTGTTTTATTCAATATTTCCTACCATTTATTCTTTAATTAAAAACAGTGCATTTGGTAGATACGGATCGGAAAAATTCCACTTTTATAAGGACATAATCCATAATCCATGGTGGTTAGTATATAAGTTCTGGTCTGTCAGAAATTAAGGTCGACTGCTTGAATTTGCGCCTGTTTACCGAATTGTTGATAGCTTTTTCTTCGGACTCTCTGTATTAGGCTACACTAATTAGCAATGTAATTACGTAAGAATACTTTCCCATACTATATGCAAAACTATATTCAATCTGCTGCCATAGACAGTCGTTTAAGGCGGTTCCATGGAAAAGTTATCTCACTAAAAGGCGCTGAAGTTCTACCACCAGTTTTGGCAAAAGTAAGTTGTTTTTTTTCCAATTTTTTGTACACAATAACTAAAAATATTTTTTGCTGATAAACTCATCGAAAGAGATTGGGGATTTTTTATAATTTTGAGGAAGAACTGAAATAGCATATTATTCAGGTTATGAAAAGCTTTTGGAATTAAAGCGAAATATTTCGCTCATAACTTCAATTCAGATATACTCATCAAAGGATCTTAAGGACTGAATATATTTTTATTGAATGGATATATTTCTATTTAGAATAGCTGATTGCCGACTCGAGATCTGTTCATTGTTCTTTAATCCGATTGAAAAGGGTTTCGTTTTCAAATGTGTAACAATTTATTTACATGCAGTTTAATACTAAGTACATACAAATTAACGAAACAAAATTGATTTCCTTGACTTTACTTGTGCTCTAGTGATGTGGTTGGTAAGAAAAAGGAGTTGGATATTGCTGTAAAACACTGGTGATAGGATGAGCGGGAGCAACATATGCCACTGGAGCAACTTGTTTCACAATTGTCTTAGAATTTTCCAATGGGATGCGATTGACGACAGCATTGAAACCACTATGTGGATCGACGGTGTATTGGACAACACGTGTGTAACCATCAGCATCGGATAATGAGTATTCACCGTGCACTACATCACCATCGCGTTCCTCCGTGTGTCTCTTGATATCACCAGTTTGTTCATCATGAACCTCATAGGCAAAATTGTATTGGGGATGAGGATTGTAGGCAGCCTCATGTTTGGTTACAACGGGTTGGCCATGAGAGTATGAGATGGGAGTTAAAGTTTTGACTACTGTAGCCGGAACAGGAGCAGGATGATAAACTTGGGGAGCGGGTAAAACACCAGCGCAGGCAACTGTGACGAGGGCAAGGATAACAAAGAACTATAAAATGGATAAATATTCATGGATAGTAGGTTGATAATATATTTATATTAATTTTAACTTTGAACAACCTTGAACGCCATTGTTAATATATTTATAAATGTGCCTCGTTGATGCTTGTATTGCTTCAAAAGTGTAATGAAATTGTATGATTGATAATTAAATTTTACTGCATATATATAGCCAATTATAGTTGCAACTTTATTGACATAGATTTGTTACCAAATTAGATGTTAGGTATAAAAGCATAACTTTCACTACAGTCTTTTGTATTTGATACAAACAGTTTATTGTTTGAAATTATTTGGTAATTGGGCACTGAGATTGTGTACTGTTTCTTCATGTGATATAAGAGCATTGTTTCTTTTGTTTAGTATTTATTAATTGTAAGCAACTTGTTAATAGCGACATAAATGCTCGCCCACTGCATTTATTGAAAACAATTATGTTCGGATCAATTTTTCAATAGAGCATAAAATGTAAAGTAAAACATACATATTTATTTTTGCTTATTGTGGTGACCTCTTTTCCTATGGCAGACTTTAGAAGCAAAAAAAAAAAAATTTTGCTCTTGGGAGCTTTAAAGACCTTTAAACAGTTTGGGGCACATCAAAATTTGGCAGCAAATTTAACAAATGATTAACAAGACGAAGAAGGGGGATAAAACAAAGAAAGATTTACAAATATATTACAGCGCAGTCTACCAATATTGCATTTAATCGGTTAGGTTATTGCCTAACCGATTCAATGACCCATCGTCCTATATTTGAACCGTTGATTCGGGTAATAAAGTGATCTTAATTCGCACATATGTTTCCAGCCGGTTTTTACAAAACGAATCATACAATTTGTTCGTCAAATAGACAAACAACTATTTTTGCTCACGTTTAAAATTCTAATAGTTTTCCGCTTTGTAGAACTTTTATTTACCTTATCAATGTACTAATTTTGTCTTAAAAAATCTTGAGAAATATTGAAAAAATATTTAATGAATCATTCATTAAATAAAAACTCTATTGCCAATGTTTTGGTTCATAAATGAGTGCCATTTTAAATTTTTTGTGGATACGGTGTGTAAATCATAATTTTTATTTGGTTATTTAGGATTTTATTTGGATTTAAAATTTTTTTGTGTTGTACTCGAACGTCAGTAAACTTTTGGTTATCTTCAAAATTTTGATATTATTTTGTGTAAATTTTAGTGCGCCGTAGAAGGTATATTTAGAAACTTATTTCAAGTTTAAAGTTATCAGCTGTTTTCTTATACTTAAAAAGTAATATTTGTTCTTTCATGAAAGTAAACGAAAATTGTAGATGACAATAAACAGATTAAAATACCGTTATTTCAATGAATTTGTTTAACATCTCAAAAAGTTGACTTTTTTAAACGAAAAATATCTCGTATTAGTAATACGACGATTGACTGCACAATTAACTCACGCTTAAGCTGAATTCAACTTTAATTCATCCAAGCAATATACAGCTATTTTAGTAAGTAGCGTTCTCACCCCCTGATTTCTCTAGATGACAAAAAAGTGCGACATTTTTTCATGCTACAAGAGCTGTACGATATTTTCGGAATAGAATGTAAAACTCTCTCAAAAAGCTGGACATTTCTCTAAACGAATACAAAAGTTTATACTTGAGGAAAAAGACAGAAAAATGAATCCTGAATCAGAATCAGATTTTGAAAGTGTTATTAGTGTTGGTTGCCTACTAAATTCGAATTTTCGAAGTCGTCCTAATTTGTAGAATATTTCTAATATTCTTTTTTTATTACAGTGTAAAGGGTGTCCCAACAAGAACGCAAGATTTTAATTTGCCACCATTCGAAGTATCATTGTTTGACATTTGAACAATTGTTATTATTTCGTAATAGAAGGTACGAGGTTAGTAAAAATGGAGCGCTACACGAATGAACAACGCATTTTCATTGTGAAATTGTTTTACCAAAATGGCGAAAGTTTTGCGGCTACAGTTCGTAAATTGCGATCAATTTGGGGTCACAATAATGCTCCAAAAGAGTCAACTCTAAAGAGATTAATGGATAAATTTGGCAAAACTGGGTCTGTTAGTGATGTAAAGATAACAACGCGCCTTCGACCAGGTCGATCGACCGAAAATGTCGCAGCTGTACTTGATGATGTCGCTCAAACTCCATCCACCTCAATTCGATGCCGAGCTCAGCAAATTGGTGTCTCCAAATCCACTATGCAGCGAATTTTGACGAAAGATTTGCATCTTCATGCATACAAAGTTCAATTGACTCAGGAACTGAAGCTAGCTGAAGGGATTTCGTTAATTGGGTATTGGAGAGACAACATGAAAATGCTGATTTTGCCGATAAAATCATCTTCAGTGACGAGACCAATTTCCATCTTGATGACTTCGTTAGTAGGCAAAATTGTCGCATTTGGGGTGAGGGAAATCTTCGAGTGATTCACTAAAAGCAAATACATCCTTAACGTGCCACTGTGTGGTGTGGATTTTGGGCTGGAGGAATCATTGGACCTTTTTTTTATGAAAATGAGGCATGTCAAGCGCAAACAGTCAATGGTGTTCGGTATCGTGAAATGATAACCAGTTATTTTGTGCCATGTGCATGTGGTTTCAACAAGACGGCGCCACATGTCATACAGCCAGAGAAACAATTCAATTGCTGCATCAGTCATTTCCCGGTCGTGTTATTTCGCGTATTGGAGACCAGAATTGGCCGCCTAGATCGTACGATTTAACACCATTAGACCTTTTTCTTTGGGTTTTTTTGAAGTCGATGGTTTACGCGAATAAGCCGACAGCGACTCCACCGCAGCATTTATGCAAAACGGTCATTGAAAATTTCATTAAAAGATCGCGTGTGTGCCAGCAAAGCCGCGGCGGCCATCTGGCCGCCTGATGTGTTGATCCATACATAACCTCATTCTGTCTACTTTACGATATAATAAAGTTTCACGATTTTTTTTAAATATCTGTGTTTTATATGGGATCCCATCCCATATACATCCCGGGACACTCATATAATATGTAACAATAATTAATATATACAACAATAATTAATACAAATACAAATACCAAATATATATTTCCAAATTGTAAACATATGTCTGCAGAGAAATTTCAAATTTAAATTAGTAATCTCATTACCTTTACAAAATAATGATTAAATAAATGTATATTACAGTAAGTGTATGCCTCAGCGCCCCTAGGGCATTATTGAGGCTAATCGACAGCAATTAATCTGTTGTGTACAATATTTCATTTAAATATTAACATGACATACTCGTATAACTACAAAAGAATCATTTCTATATTTTGCAGAAGATGCTCTTTCAATTTATTGTTATATATTAAAACGGTTTCGAAGTTTTCTATAACCTGTAGGGAGGGTATTATACTCAACGCTATCTGCATACTCAATTCGCTGTTTTGTGGTTTCTAAACGACATCTAATAACACTTAGGTTAGTACTGTTTCTTGCATAAAAACTATGCTGATTTCTATGAAAAGTGATTGTGTGGTATCCCATACCATGCATAACTTTAAAAACATAAAGAAGCAGCAGAAAGTTGCAAAATCTCTGTACATATTCAGAGCAATTTCGCATCTTATACTGTATTTTATATTAAAGTCGATGGGATTCCATCAACATTTTTAAAGTGGATAAAATCGTATTTAACCAATAGGCAGTGAAAAGTTGTTACTGAAGGGATTGAATTCTTTTCATATATTCAAACTTCAGGTGTGCCACAAGGAAGTATACTTGGGCCGTTCTGATTCACACTATTTATTAATGACACACACACTATTTATTGTTTTTATAATTCACAATTTTTGCTTTATGCGGATGATCTAAAAGTATTTCTAAAAGTTTCTACATTTAATGATGTCTTAGATCTTGAAAAAGACATAGATAGTTTTAATAATTGGTGCCTTTTAAATAAGCTTTCATTGAACATGGATAAGTTTATTCGTGTTTCTTTTTCGCTTTGCAGAAATCCGATTCATGCAGTGTTCAAAATAGGTAACTTTTCTCTGAAATCAGCTTGTTCAAAACTGGATCTAAGTGTTCTATTCGATTCCGGTTTGACATTTATTCCGCATGTCAATTATGTTATTCATAAGGCGTATAAAGTTCTTGCGTAGATTAAAAGGAATTCTTCAGAATTTTCTGACCCCAATACATTCAAAATCATTTTTACATCATATATTAGATCTAAGTTTGAATATGCTGCTCTCTGGAATCAGCTTGCTCAAAACTGGATCTAAGTGTTCTATTCGATTCCGGTTTGACATTTATTCCGCACGTCAATTATGTTATTCCTAAGGCGTATAAAGTTCTTGCGTAGATTAAAAGGAAATTCTTCAGAATTTTCTGACTTCAATACATTCAAAATCATTTTTACATCATATATTTGAATATGCTGCTATTATTTGGTGTTCTCATCCCAATATTCATATTGCACGTATCGAACGGGTGCAGCGTGTGTTTGTAAAGTTTACTCTTTCTTCATTTAGATTTGAAGAACCTCTCCACACCTACAATTCAAAATGCTTATTACTTGGGTTACAGACATTAGAATATCGTAGTAACTTCCAGACAGCGCTATTTGTTTTCAATATAATCGGAGGTTACATAGACTGTTCTAATGTTTTGGCACAGATTCCATTTTACGTTCCACCTAGGTTTCTCCGGCGAACACATATTTTTGATATATCTCGGCACTTTACTTCAAAAAATTATAATCAATTAATTTGTCAAAATCCACTGAAATTAATAAGATACATACATATAAATTATTGTCACATTTTATAATGGTTACACCATTAATCCATCCATAATACACCATTAATCCATTGATCCATAATAATAAAAAATTGTTTGCGGTTATGAGTATCTATGCTATTTTTAGAGCAAAGATGTTTAACATATTCACTTACTTATAGTAAGTCCGAGGAAGAATTGACGTATTCCTCCTCCCTTGAATTGTTTCTTCTCTTTCTTATAAAAAAAATTGTTTAAATCAGTTGAGAAATATAATGTTTTAAATAAAAAATTATTTTTTCCCCAACTGTACCCTTGATTTCTAAATTATTTTGGTCTACAATTTATTTTTGTGATCAAAATATGATTTAAAATTTAAGTTTAAAGTTTGCACATTTTATTCTATTTCTCTAATTTGTCTTCTGTCTTCCAATATATGCTCTTCACTACACCTACACTACACAGTTTAAGAAACATTTGCAAGACTTGTCAATTATTCGACTACTCGAAATGTTCGTCAGACATATTTTGGGTGAAAGCTGCTTAAATAAATATGGGTGACTGTATGCGGGATTGAACCTGCGATCATGCGAACGCTAGTCGCTTGTACAACCATCGTGCCAGAGTCGGCGAAAACGTAGCCAGAGATTTTGCTTGAACTGCAAATTTTTACAACTATATGTATATATATATATACATTACCGTTTTCTGGACGAGTATTTCTAATTGCTACAATATTAAATTGGTAGTTATAAAAAATTATTTCAAGAATTTGGAAATTTTTGCAGAATTGGCGATTGAATATAGAGAATCTTATGCAACGTGTTTTGTTATTGGTCAAGTAATTCTGCAGTGATGTCGCGTTAACACTGAGGCCATTACGGCTGCTTGCTCAAAAGTCGCGATAGCCTAACTACATGTATAGCCTTAGCCCCTTAGGCCACCATGCCTGCTTGCTTAAAAGCCGCAATGGTCGAATGACTAAGGCAACATCACTTAGGCATTATATTAGTTCAAGTGACTGAAATTTCTGTAATGATTAATAATGAATTCCAAAATCTAGAATTCGCCATATACTATATATAGGGTGACGCATAAACAACGTTAAGATTTGAGATTTGTGAATACATTTTTTGTTCAAGCCTTTTCGTCTCTTTACAGAATTAACTAAATAATATTTGGGAAATTATGATGGAAAGGCTCAGCACAGAACAAAGAACTAAAGTTGTTCGATTTTACTTTGAAAGTCAGCATTCGATTATTCAGATCATATCGAAATTTCCTTCATGTTCAAAATGTTCCTAGCGCTCCAACAATTTACCGATTGGTTCTGCGTTATGAGCAACAAGAGGCTGTCTGTGATCTTCCGCGTGCTGGAAGACCTCGTGCAGTTCAAAATGAAGTGACCATTGCTTGAGTGCAAGCAAGTATTGAGAAAAACCCGAAACTTCCACCAGGCGACGTTGTCAGCAGTTAGAGATGTTTAGGTGGTCTTTGCTAAGATTTTTACATACGAGTATGTTACATCTTTTCCCGTATAAGATGGTTCACGAGTTAAAACCAAATGATGCACAAGAACGCATTCAATATAGTCGCCGTTAACATTACTTATGCGCCACCCTTTATAAAAAAAATCTGAAGCAATAATTTGTTACTAAAATATAAACGTTGACATGAAGAATCTTTCATTATGCGATATCTTCGGAAATGAAATCTTCGGCCACTAATTGGCCGAAACGTAATGCAAAATCATAGCTCTTTTTGTTTTCCAGCTGACTCTGTGCACTGCTATATGCAAATTTTTCAAAAGAATCGACATTTCACATAGACAATGAGGTGTTTTGAACAAAATTCCAGTTCCATTGCAATTCGATTTAACTGAAGCTATTTCCATTATTTGAAAATCAATGTACGAGTAATCCAATATTATTTAATCTTTTACAACAACTCGAAATAAAGTTTATATTTGCTTACAATTTTTTATTGCAAAGTTTTCATATATTCGTCTCATTCCTATTTTGATAATATTCTAATAAATATTCGCGTAAATTCAACAAGATGTCTAGAAGTTATTTAATGATGGGAAACATAAGCTGGGGTACCGTAGGATGTGTAATGAGTGGCAGGAGCGGCATAAGCAACTGGAGCTGATTTTACTACAGTTGGAGCGGTATAATGGGCCACTGGAGCGGCATAATGAGCTAAGGGAGCAACAGTCTTAACGACTGTTGGGGTGGCATAATGAGCCACAGGAGCCACGGTCTTAACGACGGCTGGGGCGGCATAATGGGCTACAGGAGCTACGGTCTTAACAACTGTTGGGGCAGCGTAATGGGCTACGGGAGCCACTGTCTTAACGACGGCTGGGGCAGCATAGTGAGCAACTGGGGCAACCGATTTAACAACAGTTGGCGCAGCATAGTGGGCTACGGGAGCAACAGCAACCGACTTCACCAAAGGTTCACGATGGACAACAGCGTTAAAGCCATTATGATCATCAGCAGTGTATTGGACAGTGCGTTTGTAACCATCAGCGTCAATCAAAGAGTATTCACCACGAACAACATCACCATCGCGTTCTTCAATTTGGCTCTTTGAATCACCGGTCAATCTATCATCGACACCATAAGAGAATTTGTATTGAGGATGAGGATCATATTCTTCGGCCTTGACCACAACTTTCTGAGCTACAGCCAAGGGAGCAGCATGGACAGCAGCAGCGTATGGCGCAGGAGCAGCAGCATGATAAGCCAAAGGCGCATGACCAGCACTGGCAACGGCAACAAAGGCGAGAGCAAAAATGAACTGGTGAAAGAGAACAGCACGAAAGCGTTTTAAAATTGATTACGAGCAATTTTTTAAGGCCAAATTTATTCAATTTGTCGGTAACACTAAAGTGTGTTTATTGATTTTTTCCCCCTGCCTTACCTTGAAAGCCATGATGTGTATTTTGATCGACCGTTGACGGTGTTGTGTTGGTTCTTTGCAGAAATGAGTCCAAGAAGTGAATGATACAGTTTTTGAATATTCGTCAACTTTTATAGCAATTACGTTTGTTGCGGTTTGGAAATCAATTATTACACTTTGCTTGCTGCCTTGTGATCTATTTACAAAGCGTTTTTGTTTTTTGGGATTATTTGAAACGTATCAATTCCGTCGCAGCGCCAGAGAACCGTATAAGGTTTAATCTGTGTGTTGTGAGTTTCCGGTTTAGGATAGTGTGTGGTGCTGGGCGTATTTGCACCATTTGCTTTCATGCCATTTTAAAGATTAATTAACGTTTTATATTTTTATGATAATTGCAAAATTTATTATGGATTTGTTTTTAATATTGAACTAAATAATTAATTCATAAGAAAATAACGCTGACTTGCATTCTATGGGATCTATCTATCCATGCCCTGCATTATAGATTTTTCGCCCCACAATACAAATCTGGTTTGAGAATATTTTAAACATACTACATTTTTTTAAATGTGCGGTAAAAGGGGCGGAAAAAATTATATTTTGTAATTTTGTAAGTCTTCAGTAAGTAGTCTTCAGTAAAGTAGTGACTCTCAAGAGATTTCCAAAAAGCAAATAGCAAGAAAGCGATATCGTTTATTTTGGTGCTTTTTACTCAAACAATATTTCAACCTTTTTATTTCATGCCACTTTGTTCATTGAACTTCTTACATTGTTCTGACAATTTTTTGATTCTAGATTGAAATAATCACAGATCCTTCCCAGCCAACTACTGGAGCAACTAGGTTTTTAGGTCCTTATCTGTATCGAAGGGTTTTCCTTCGGTTTAGAAGGGTTATCCCCAGCTATTTATTTAGTGCCATTTACGAATATGGATCGTTTAACAATCGAAAAACGCGTAACGATAGTTAAAACTTATTACAAACGGGGCGATTCAAATGTGGGCACTTCTTGTGCATTATGGGGTGATTATGGCTGTCATAATCGACCCACTGTGCAAGGAATTGACAAGGTTATAAAGAAATTTGAAGAGACTGGAAGCGCTACAGATGTGGTCAGGACTGTGCATTATGACATATTGTGGGTAGGCGGGTGTTTCCTAGGATGCTTTGTACCGCTAACCCCTAAAATGCAGGCCTCTCTACTCGATCCTGTAATTAAGCAGGCAAAGGGTATGATGCTTGAGTACAAAAACAAAGTAGTGTGGCCTTGTGCCAGGCGCCCTAGGAAAAGGTGGATTATGTCTTGGGATTCACCTATAATATGACATCAAACTGATCTTGGAACTCGTTTTTCGAAAACCAAGTAAAGGGCAGATTCATAGTTAAACAAGACACATCCTGGCAACAGGTGCGGACATAGAGAAGCCGTCGGGAGGTATCAGAAAATTTATCTTTTCCGTTTTTAATAGTTGTACGGCCAGAGAGATCTGGTTAATGAACTATGATTGGAGCATGGTGTGCTTTGCTGTGTTGATATTCTCTCCTCGGACATTGAAAATCTATGCCGTAGATTATGGATTACCAGTTCCATGCGAGGTATGGTAAAGCAAAACTGGAGTAGCTTGTCTGCGAAACCCAGACCAGAGGGTTCTTCTCTTCTGGTAGCACGGGTGACCAGGGGCCCAAGGAACATTGTACCTTCCTGGTCAATGGTGTTGGACCCCTAGTGGGAGCATCGTGCTGACTGTGGTTGCCCGAACAAGTGTTTTCAGTGCTTTTGCGTTGCTTCATTTGCGTTGGTGAAGGAAGGCATTAGCTTGGAAAACACGGTTCATATCTATCCGAGGTCTTCCTAGATACCTCAACTCCTACCCGGGAGGTAGCTCACTTCATACCAAGTGACTGCAATGGTACTTTGGCCGAGTGAGGGAGTGGGACCTGAGGAAGCTTTTCCAAGGGACCTACTTCCAATCTCTGGTAGTTTGACTAATCCTTCGGGATTAGTTTGAGTACCCCAAAGGGGCGCTTGCTGTCGCTAAAAGAAAGAAAGAACACATAACCAAGAAAGAAAAGCATATGATTAGAAAACAGCACCTGTGTGGTGGCACACCATGGGTAAGGCTTTCACAGCGAGACTCATGTAAAACCTTCACATCAGTTGTGCATTATGGCAATGTATGCGTTGCCGTAAATATCGCTTCTGTTAGTGAAAGTGTGGCGAATAATCCGAATTTCAATTCAGAGCGCTATGCCCGTATGCCAACCGACTTTTTTTTTTTGACCTGCAATTGAAGATTATAAACTGGACGATATATGGTTTCAACAGGAAGGTGTCACGAGCCACGCAACGCGACCGATTTTGGTTTCTGTGCAGAAGAAGTTTTCATAAAGCGTAATTTCACGTTTTGGCGAAGTCAATTGGTCACCAAGATCATGTGATTTGACGCCGTTAAACTTTTTTTGGTGAAGCTACATCAAAGACCATGTTTACGCGGATAAACCCAAAACGTTGCAGCATTTAAAAATCAACATTCGTTAAGTTATCGCCCAGATAACGCCCGAAATGTGTGCGAAAAAGTGGTCGAAAACTATCTCAAAGGGATCCACTGCTGCAACGAACCCAAACGCGGTAATTTTACTGCCTTTGATGATGTTTGTGAGTGTTCATCTTGCTTGGAGCAGAATATCTTTCGATCGATATTAATATATCGATGCGATACATCAATGCGTTTCTAATATTGATCATTTTGGTTGCACTTAAGCAAACTCTTTGATAAGTGGATTTTAGCAAACTCTTTGATAAGTGGATATTGCCCGTGTATATCACGTGAAGATTTGTGAGCAGCCTGAGGTGCAAGTTCTTTCCCATTGGAATGACGTGTTTACAAATTTATTAAACCACCGAGCTTTAAGTTGTGTTATTGAAAATTGATTCTGTTTCAATTTCAATTTCAACATAATAATTTCTTGCATTTGAAAGTGTGATGTGATGCCACATCCATCTCCTTTAAGTAAAAAGAGAGCATCCAAAAAAACCATAATAGTTAATTCTTCTGATCCAGAAGTAGTGTAATTTTGGAGAGGAACCAATGAATTTAACATGGGCTTGCAATATGAGAAATGTTATTGTTTTTAGCTGATGCTTTAGTGCTTCTGAAACTGTAGTGTTTGTAGTAAATTGGATACAGTTTACTAGAAAATGTTGGATTAGTTCAATTTGAATTGCGCCATTCTACCATTCGTAGGAGTTCTTTAAAGCCATAAAATTGCAAATTGTTAGCATCAAAGGAATGGAATTAAAAAACTATAATTTTTGGACGCAACGGATTCGTGATTCCTTAAGAAGTAATTCAAAATTGTTAGTGGTATTCTTCAGTATTAGCCGCTTCAGTGATTTTCCAATTCAAAAGCGAAATAAATCTTGTTGATGAATATAGGCGTGGCTCTTGACTCCGTATTGACAATAAATCAAAAGGGCTTAAACTATTCAAACATTCATAATATTCAGCAGACATTCAATTAAATTAAACCATTACAGCATAAGCCATAATAAAGACAAGTTTCCGCATTTGAACGTCAATATCAAGCTGTTTTCATATTATAGAAGTAATTTTAAAAATGTAATATAATAGTAATACACATTTTAATAACATAATGAAGGTTCCATTACTACATTTCAAAGCCTTAATAATAATCTGTCGTTACGTCTGTTCCAAAAACTTTACAATAGGAAATTTATTATGCCTTTGTATGCCTTGCTGTGACTAACAACAGACATCAAATTAAGAATTAATTATTGTTAATGCGTTTAATGAGTTTGTATAGATAACAAAAATTATATGCTCTTACTGTGTTAATAATGCGATTATAAACGATTGAGCTTAACTGCAGAAGTAGTTTATAAACAAAGTCATTGGTATAATAAAAGTTTTTAAAATTGTGGTATAAACATTTTATTAGCATTCATAAACTAATCTTAAATAGTATAAAAAAATAACATGCATTTCAGTCGTCCAATGTTTTTTTGCTGTAATGTTATAGCTCTATTTTTTATTTATACTTTAAGGACACGTTCTGAAATATTTAATATTTAAATTTCATTCCTTTCGAGCTTCATCAGAATAAAGTAGTTTTTTTTTTGTCTTCCATCTTTAACCTAAGGAGTCGCTTTTCTCCTCAAATATATCAAAAAGTTGTCGGCGCGTCCGACATAGCAACATATGCGATAACTTAATAAGCTGCTCATTTCAGAAAAAAATTGGTGTGAAAACACATCAGAAAGGAAAGAATCGAAACGTCAATGAAGCCATACGGACTATGAGTTAGGGAAATGCGCTTGGAATGTCCAAACTATTTACAGATAAGGTATTTATATCAGATATTTCTGACAAAAATAAGGCTTACATCAATGCCATTCAGGAAAAGCTACGGTCAGTAAAAAGATGCACACGACGCAAATTCCTGCAACTCATACAGCTGCGATGCAGAAAGGTATGAATTTACATGTGGTGAAAAAATGAAATATTTTTTCTTGCGGTTTCAAAAGACCGAATAGTTCCAATCTCCAGAAAAATACGACGAAAGGAATGCTTGGAAGAATTTTGTGATCCCTGCCTTGGCCACGACATTAAGATTATTTGAAAAGATTTTAATGTGAAGGTAAGAACATAAAACAATCGATAAATTCAATCTTTGTAGCAATGCCTTCAATAACGGATTGCCACGAGGCAAAATGACTATCGTCTGATCAATACAAAAGAAACCACACTGATCACACGATAATAGAAAGGAAACTTATAATATAATGGTCATATTTGTGATGCCTGTTAGCCTCATAGTATACGAGTATAATCGCAAGTAAAATATGCATTATAGTGCTGCGTTCTTTCCCGATATCTACAAACTATTCCAAAATTCTCTCAATAACTGCGAATAATGCCTTTAGTCCCGCCCTTTTACAGATGCAGAATGGTAACATATCTCAACTAACGAAATGGAAGATCTGGTATGATGAAGATTATCGCATTGCGATCGAGGAAAGGGTTGCTGTAGATACAGCAAGAAGAAGTATAGAGAAAGTGACTGTCCTCCTGAATGGAAGAGACGTTTCTGGAAAGTCCAGGAAAGTGAGCATATCGATGCTTTGCTGGTAAAGCTATTAAATACCGGTGGCAAAGAGTTGCTAATAAACATAAATAGACTCTTCAACATGACTGGTATAATTTTTAATAAATGTCATTTGATGTGTGCGTTGTCTGATTCTTTAGAAGTCATGGTTTGGCAACTGAATTGTTTTCGATAATCACAACTCCAACTATATGAGGATCTCATCTGTATCAGACCATTGTAATCTTTATAAACACCGCAGAATTCTGGATTATGCCAGAAGTTGATGAAACTATTTTGGACGTTTTCTGTAGAAAAATTCTCCGTACATAGTATCTGCTTTTTGAAAATCATCGTTTTTACTAGGCTTGTCAACTTCACTTGGAGCCATCACTCAAAGAAATGTAAACGATTATATAGGGGCTCGAACCCACAATTATAAGATCGATCGTGCACACATCATCATACCACGGTCAATCGTATTCTTTACGGCCGTAAGTTTGGCGAATTCCAAATTATTTCCTAAAAACACACTCATATTCGTTGTGCACTAAAATTTTATGTTATCACTCTTGACAGGGCTTTGTGAGTCACAAACATATTAAGTTGGCTTAGTCATGTTGTGAAACGAAACGACAATATTTTGTTACTTAAAAATGTTCGATATGAAAACAATAAATTTATAGAAAACTTATTTTTTCCAAACAAATTAGAGTATATTTTTTAAATATTTACTTGAAATAAATAGAAAATGAACTAACAAACTTATAAATCGATTTGTACTTCGCACATATCCTTAATGATGGTAATTATAAGCTGGAGCTTTGTATGAAGTGTAGTAAGCAGGAGCGCCATAAGTAGCAACGGTAGGAGCAGAATAATGAGCAACTGGAGCAACAGTTTTAACGACGGCAGGAGCAACATAGTGGGCTACGGGAGTAACTGTCTTAACCACAGCTGGAGCAGCATAATGGGTTACGGGAGCGACAGCAGGAGCAACTGTCTTCACTACAACTGGAGCAGCATAATGGGTTACGGGGGCAACTGTCTTCACTACAGCTGGAGCAGCATAATGAGCTACGGGAGCAACAGTCTTAACAACAGTTGGTGCAGCATAGTGTGCTACTGGAGCAACAGCTACAGATTTTACTAAAGGTTCACGGTTGACGACAGCATTGAAACCATTATGAGGATCAGAGGTATATTGCACGGTACGTTTGTAACCATCAGCATCGATCAATGAGTATTCTCCACGCACTACATCACCGTCACGCTCTTCAACTTGGCTCTTGGAATCACCAGTTAATTTGTCATCCACACCATAACTATACTTGTACTGAGGATGAGGATCGAATTCCTCAGATTTGACTACGACCTTTTGGGCCACAGCCAAAGGGGCAGCATGAAGGGCGACTGGTGCAGCATGATAAGCTGCTGGAGCATAACCAGCGCTGGCAATGGCAACGAAGGCAAGTGTGAAAATAAACTGTAAATGAAACAAGCAAACATCACAAGTCATTAAAATATTTTGTTTGTAATGTTATTGCTGCTGACGCCAGATCCAATAATTTTCGACTTCTGCAATCGAAGGATTCGATAACTCACCTTGAAAGCCATGTTTATAATGAAAATATTTTTGTTGAGGGGATTTCGTTCTTTTTGCAAGTAAACACAAGAAGTGAATGATATAATTTTGATTTTTCGTCAACTTTTTATACAAAATAATTTAATTGTCATTTCAATTTCGTAGAGCTACTGCACTCTATTTGTAAACGCTCTGCTACAATTATAGAGTGATACATTGGGGTTTTTATTTGTTTACATCTTTGCGTAAAACTGTATAATTATTTTTTGATGTTAAACCATTCGCATTGACTGCAAGTAACAATAAAGTCAGCCATTGAGTTTATGTTGATGGAATTTTATATAATTTATTTACATTAGACTTATCTAAAAAAAAGTTGTAAACGGTACTGAACAACCAATGATGAGGAGTTTTACTTATTTGTTTTGTTAGCGATGTACTGATTTTGTTCAAATTCCTAAGGAAAAACTTCAGTTTTCGCCTCGATTTCTACAATCTGAAAAATGGATGCCTCGAAGTGGCAATTTGAGTTTTGAAAAGAGAAAAAAGTCAGCCGTGGCCATATCAGATGAACATTGAGGGTATTCGATGATATTTTTCAGAGAGTTTTTGACCAGAAATTCGTTCACAAGGTACTAACCTTTGTGGGACGATGCGTTATTCTGCTGAAACATCTACTACATAAATCTGGTCTTCTTCGATGAATTTGCTCTCTCAGATGCCGCATACCCAAACCAATTCTATGCCAAACAATCATGTAAAATCGTACGAATTGATTTGTAAAACACAGCAGTTATCTCTCCTAAACTTAAATCATGGTATTCAGTCAATATTTTCGTTACTTTGCCGATGTTAACTTCGATGGAAGATGTTAAAGGCTAACCAGAGGGAGGCACCACATCCCGACCACTTTTGATTGCACTGTACCACTCATACGCTTGTGTTTTTGATAAAGACGATTCTTCGTAATCCTTCTGAAACATAGTGATTCGACACAAGAAATTCCATTTGCAATACAAAATTTGAGATATATTCCTTGTTCGTCATTGTTAATCATTGTAAAAGAGTCAAAATACTATTGAGATGTACTGACAAAACTGAGCACTGCAAGCAAATTAAATGACAGATCGTCTTTAAACTCCGCGTCTGTATAGACGAAGGTTGTGGCAACTTAGGCGCAAAGAGAATTTTGACCTGGTACTTTTCTGGTAGAATGTAAAATTAACGTTTTAGTAGTAATGGTGTTTCTTTTTCATAATCCGTTCTTAAAGGTTTAAATCAGACATTATCATTATCAAATAAATGCACGTTTAAATAAATTTAATGTACTCTCTGGAGAAAGTTTGTATGGAATTAAAAGCATGAATTAAAAAAAAATACTTTAACATCTTTAATGATTACTATTGTAATCACTGGTTATTACCAGTGGGAAAATCGGCTCGATTTGCTTTTTAGATTATCCGGAAAATCATTGTAAAAATATTGGTTGCAACTCACTATTTGATAAGACAACTTTAAAACATTTTTAGAGTGATTTAGAAATAAGACTTCATTAACTTTTGAATCCATTGTAAGCTCGATAAAACTCATAAATGTATATTGTGTAATACAGGGTGGCGCAATAGAACGTGCATATTTAAAAAATAGATTAAAAAGTAAATACAAAAGGTATGGTTAAAATAAATCTAAGACATTGTAGAGTAATAAATGGAGTTTATTTTTTAAAAATAACATCATCTAAATGGTGACCCTCTCTACGACGGCACTCCTCTAACCGCAAACGAAAATTATTGAAAACTTCCTTCAGTAATACTGTCGTAATGGCTGCCATTTCACCACGGATGTTCTCCTTGAGCTGAACGATGTTTCTTGGATTATTACTGTAGACTTTGTGTTTGAGGTATCCCCACAAAAAAAAGTCAAGAGGCGTCAAGTCTGGACTACGTGGGGGCCATGGGA
Organism: Philornis downsi; assembly: GCA_019455685.1. Taxonomy (NCBI): domain Eukaryota; kingdom Metazoa; phylum Arthropoda; class Insecta; order Diptera; family Muscidae; genus Philornis; species Philornis downsi. Next base: position 30,050 of record JAHXMU010025297.1, read on the forward strand.
TATCACCTCTTTTCGAAATCAGTCTGCCAGGGAACATCTGCTTCACCACCGCCATGGAGTCATTTGATGTGTGACAGGTAGCTCCATCTTGTTGGAACCAAGTTCTGGAATTTACTATTCTTGAACTTTCAATTGCTGGAGCCAAAAATCCGTCCAACATCTCAACGTAGCGTTCCGTATTAACCGTGACGTTTTGGCCCCGCGCATTTTCGAAGAAAAAAGGACCAATTATTCCTCTGCCAGAGATTGCTGCCCATACTGTCACTTTAGGACTATGCAATGGTTTCTGGTGTTTGATTTTGGGATTTTCACTGTTCCAGTAACGACAATTTTGACGGTTTACGAACCCATTCATAAGGAAATGAGCCTCGTCAGAGAAAAGGATATAGTCAAAATTGGAAAATCGGTTAAGCATTTCATTAGCAAATGTGGGCCTTGCTGTGAAGTCAGACTCTTTCAATTCTTGTGTTAATTGCAGCTTATATGGATGCAGTTTAAGATCCATTGTTAAAATTCGTTGCAAACTTCGTCGCGATAATTGTAAGACAGACGATCTCTTGCGAGTCGACATTTGTGGATTTGCTCGTACTGACTCCATAACTCTCTCAACATTGTCTTCGGTCCTAGATGTTCTTGGGCGACCATTTGCTTGTGGTTTAAATGTTGAACCATTCTCTTCAAAACGCTTTACCCATATTTTAATTAAATTAGCACTCGGAGCTTTACTAATTCGCCATATTCAGCACAATATAGTAGCCTAGTAGCAATATATGAATGAGAGTTCTCGTAAAATGCGCGCACGCAAAATGCGCGACGCTTCCCGTCGAAGTGATTCATAGCGACTAAAACTCCATCAGCCCGCCAACCCAACGATGTAGTGCTCCCCCACCCGCGCCTTTTCTACCCCGCAAAAAAAGATGGTGCAATATGCACGTTCTATTGCGCCGCCCTGTATATGTAATAGTTTGCTTTAACAAAAATTTGGAATATAATCTTAATTACTCTACTTAGGTTGTATGATATGTGTTTTTAAAAAATAATTCATTACCTTAAAAAAAGAATGTCGGCCACTACTACTTTATATTGCTCACTTAAAAGCTACTAATGCAAGAAAAATGCATGCTGCAAAAATTTTGTTTAAATTATCCATTAATATAAATTTTTTGCCTTCATTAGAGTGCAGTAGCTAAAAAACACCACGAACAGCTTCATGGTGCAAAACTGGACTGTTTCTACATAAATAGATTTTTATATTTTCTCACTTATTCGAAATGATTTATATATATTTTAATGTTTTAATTTACATTTACTTTCTGAAGCAAAAACGGGATTTTTTAATGGAGGACTGCTTTAATTATTTTCTGAAGCACAGAAAATTGTATGACGTACAATCTTATAACGTATATGAACAGGACATTTTTTTTATCGATATTGTGAAATCGAATATAAAATTCATGTTTTTTAATGCAATAATCTATGAATACCTACAATATATATTTAAAATTTCAGTAAAATCTTATTTAAAAAAATCGAAAATCTGTGCTAAAAATGCACGTATAGCCAAAGTAATGGCTAATTTTTATTAAATCTGGCCACTCATTGTAGCATAATTAGTTTGCAGCATAAGTTACTGCAGTTAATATTTAACCAAACCACATTCTTAGTGGCCGAACACGGAAAAATAGATGCCTAGAAAGGAGAAATATTGGACTTGTTTTAATCGAAACCCATTTTCATTTTGCGAAAAGTATACGAGTATTTGCAATAATTTTTGATTCCATATAAGTTCGTGGTACTCTAATGTATACTTTCAGTTGCGATGCTGTAATCAAACGCTCTAAGTTCTGGCGGATTTAAAATTAAGGAAACTGAGTTTAAGATATTTTCGATTACAGAGGGTTATTCGGTTTTCGTTTTCGAGCAAGGTAAAATAAAACACAGATAAAGCTACGATTTCGATGAAACTTGTATTTCTTCACAATGCTTCAACCTTTCCATTATGAAAGATAATGCCATTTAAATGATTGCACAAATGGGTTTTTAAGGTAGTTTTCGACCACTTTTTCGCACATTTCGAAAGGTATGTCGGCGACAACTTGACGAATGTTGGTTTTAAAATGCTGCCAACGTTTGGGGATTATCCGCGTAAACACAGTTTTCGCGTAGCCTCACAAAAAAAGTCTAACAGCGCGAAATCGCGTAATCTTGGCGACCAATTGACGTCGTCATTAGATTCTCTGGAAACTTCTCATGCAATAAACCAAAAATTCATCGTGTTGTGTGGCTTCAATTACAGGCCAAAAAAATCGATTATCATATTGCCATAGCGCTTTGAATTGACGGTCCAATGATATGTTCAGACCAAAATGCGCACCAATCAATTTTCCCTAATCACACACTACAATCACTTATGTATTCTCCGAGCCCCATATGCGACAATTTTGCTTGCTCACGTAATCGCCAAGTGAGAAATTAGCTTCACCGCTGAAGAAAATTTTGTTCGATTGAAAGCCCACATTTGTAGTAAGTTTTAACTATTTTTAAGCGGTCTTCCGTTGTTAAACGATCCATATCCGTAAATGGCAAACCTTTGATTAAATAAATTACACTTCAAATAACAGGTATTTAACAGCTGACAACCTTGCCAGATCGGCTGTTTTGAAACCACTAAATGGATAACCGAGGTGTGTTCAAAAAATAAGGGCAATTCTCAAATTTCACGGACTACGTACATTCGACTTTCAATTACTATTATTTTTTTATTTTGTTATACTCGCCTTGAAGATATGTTGAAGGTTTTATCCATATATCATGTTTAGTTTGTTTGTGAGAGGCATAAATATGACAAGTGTTTTGCGTGTTCGTCGATTTTCTGCTATAAAAATGGATCAAAGAAGTTGCATAAAATTTTGTGTAAAAAATGGAATTAAGTGCTCAAAAACAATTGGAATGTTGGCAGTGGCATAGGGGGAGAGTATTCTGAGTCAAAAAAAAATGTTTACGAATGGTACAAGCTTTTCACAGAAGGTCGGGAAGATGTGAATGACGACTCTCGTTCTGGACGCTGCAGCACGTCAACAACAGATGAAGATGTTAAGAAAGTGAAGAAAATTGTTACGGATATTCGTCGAATGACAATTAGAGAAGTTGCTGAGGATGTCGGCATATCGGTTGGCTCATGCCATGCAATCTTTTCGGAAATTTTGGGGATGAAGTGTGTGGCAGCGAAGTTCGTTCCAAAATTGCTGAATTTTGACCAAAAACAACGCATGAGCACCGCTTAGGAATTGTTGAATGACGTCAACGATGATCCAGATTTGTTTAAAAGGGTAATAACTGGTGAGGAATCATGGGTATATGGTTATGACATCGAAACCAAAGCCCAATCGTCCCAATGGAAGAGTCCAGGAGAGCCAAGACCAAAAAAAACCCTCCAAGTTCGATCAAATGTCAAGGTTTTGCTCACTGTTTTCTTCGATTACCATGGCGCAATGCATCAGGACTCTTACCACAAGGTCGTACGGTAAATAAGGAGTATTACCTTGAAGTTGTGCGCCATTTGCGTGAAACAGTACGAAAAAAAAAACACCCGGAATTATGGAAAAAAAATGCATGGCTTTTGCGTCATGATAATGCACCTGCTCACTCATCTTTGCTTGTGAAAGATTATTTGGCTAAAAACAACATCGTTATCATGCCTCAGCCGCCGTATTCAGCAGATTTGGCCCCCTGCGACTTTTTCCTGTTCCCAAGATTGACCAGACCTATGAAAGGATGGCGTTTTGCGACGATTGAAGAGATAAACACCAAATCGCTGAACACGTAAAACACTCATCATATTTATGCCTCTCACAAACAAACTACCTATAGACATGCTATATGTATAAAACAGTCAAAATATCTTCGCGACGAGTCTTCAAACATAAGAAAAGTAATAATCAAAAGTCGAATGTACGTAGCCCGTGAAATTTGAATATTCACCTTATTTTTTGAACACCCCTCGTACTTATATTTGTGTGATGTTGAAGAGTCTTTCTTCAAATGAGTAAAATTACTATCTTCTGTTTCATGGCGTAATAATAGATTGAATTTCTTAATTCATGTGTCTACGAAAAAGGGCTAAATTTCAAAATAAAATGTCGATATTAGAAACTACACACAATAATTTTTTTTATTTTCTCTTTAGATTTTGACATAAAATAAATAAATACATAATGCAACAATTGCCGTGGAGAACACAAACACTAATTTAATGATGATAACCATAAATAGGAACATCGTAAGAGCTATAGTGCGTTTTAGCACTATGTTCAGCTGCAATAGGCACCGCATAATTGATAGCCGGAGTAGCGTACTGACTAATTGGAGCAGCATAGTGGGCTACGGGAGCAACGTTCTTCACAATGGTTGGTGCAGTATAGTGAGCAGCAGGAGCGATAGCAATTGATTTTACCAAAGGTTCACGGCGAACGATGGCATTGAAACCATTTTGTGGATCGGCGCTATATTGGACGGTACGTTTGTAACCATCCGCATCGATCAGCGAATATTCACCATGAACAACGTCTCCATCACGTTCTTCAAATTGGCTTTTGGAATCACCAGTCAATTTGTCATCCACAACGTAAGAGAATTTGTACTGAGGATGAGGATCGTATTCCTCAGATTTGACAATAGCCTTTTGGGCTACAGTCAAAGGAGCAGCATGGACAGCAAAAGGGGCAGCATGGTAAGCTACTGGAGCATAACCAGAGCTGGCAACGGTAACGATGGCAAATGTAAAAATAAACTGTAACAAATGGTAAAAAAAATAAATTAATTCTCTGTTAATAACTCCGTCGTTTTAAGCATAAACCAACAACTTACCTTAAAGGCCATATTGTTAAAATAAATTTGTGTTTTCGCGGTTTGGTTCACTGGAAGCGAATGATACAATTTTGGATTTCCAGTCAACTTTTATACAAAGTAATTGATTTTTCGTTTCCCTTTAGAAATTCAAAGTTGTGTTTTGTTACCTTCAATTTGTTGTAAAATGTTTTAATAACTATATCGTAATCTGCAATTAATTGCTACAGATTAAAGGTTTTGTCAAATAAAATGAAAGCAACAAGTGAATGAGACTGGAATTATGCGATGCCTTTTGTGTTATTCAGAAATATTTAACATGAAATTTCTCGTTATATTGATTGAAATTATAATTAGTTAAGGTACGTTCGTATAGTTTATTAAGCTAGATATGAATTCACCAATTTAAGGCTATACTGGCTATACAATTCCACAAAAATTTATTGTTTACCAAGGTTACTCAAGGTGGTATTATTTACAATATTGATATAATTCAATCAAGTTTTGCATAGAAAAACACATTTAAACTGATTAATTCGAGTAATGAAATTAAATGCATATAATAAAAGCAAAAATATATGTAACATTGTGGATAATACAACAGTGGATTATGCTGGATCTGTCCGTTAACGAAAATGTTTTCTATGTATTTATATATAAACTCGTGTACAAAATTGAATGTTCGTATATTTGAAACTAAAGTAATGGGCCGCTTGTCATGAAATGTTCACACTTTATTTATGCCACTTAGAATAGAATAATAGACTACACTAAATTTTGAAAGGACAGTACATTCTGCCAAAAAAAAATACCGGTAATTGATCATTTAATAATCCCGCAATATGAGATTGTACAAATTCTTTTTGCCACGAAGTTGTCACAACTACGCTCTATACTAAAGTGGGGTTTGTGCGTGATTTGACTTTTAGATTTATTAGAGTGTTTGAATTTATCAGATGGTCACAAGTGTATTTTGCAATTTTTGTAATGAATAAAAATATCGAACAATGAGTCTGTTTTAAATTTTGTAGAAAGCTTGCAGCGAATAGGCTTAATCAAATATGAATATGAGTTCAAAAGCGGTCGAAATGTAATGTAAGACTCATTCTGGTCGGGCATCAACTTTTTATCCGAAATTAACATCTATAAAGTGAAGGAAATGGTGGCTGAAAGGAATTATTTAGGTTTAGGAGCGACAGCGGTTGAATTTTCTTCGTCTTACGAATTAATTAGTACCGATTTAAATGATTGTTAGTGCTAATATGGCTCTAACTAACTTTTCCTCTTTTCAAACCCCAAATTAACACTTCAGTCGGTAGAAGACACAAAAAGGAATTCGCGGCGGGAACTGTATTTATCTCCAAAAACTGCCTTTGAAAAAAGGTTTTGGTTCTTTGCTTATTCGTCAGCATGAATGCATTCTTTCGGAAGAGGTATATTTAGAAGGCGTTACAGTAAATTTGAGTGAATAATAAATATTTTGTGTTTCATTTACTAACCCCATGAACTGAACTTCAATTTGGATTTTTCAATAATTTGCGCAGTAGAGCTGTGCCGGGACGTTTCCTTTTCTTTTCAGTTCCATATCATATTTTGCGTTTAATTAAGAAATAAATTGCAGGAAATTGAGAAAAACATTGAAAAGGTTTAGTTTTTCAGAGGTTGCTTTGTAAGGGAAGGATTTATGCCGTTTATGACACTTGCAAGTCACAGTATGGAGGCTTACGTACCGACATATGCGCGTCCGAAACGCCTTCTTCTCGCTTTCCTGTGGAAAGTCATATTTTTTGTATTTTTCAATACCTACGCCCATAATTATTAGAGCCTTTTAGAAGAAAGTAAACTTTGGGATGGCTCTTCTCCCTGTCTATCAATTTTACATTTAATTTGGCGTTAAATTGAAGTTTTTCAAATGTACGCAAAACCCCTCCGACATTACTCATTCCTCCACATGATCAAGTTTTGTCCTTCTGGGAAAATTTCCCCATATCATCGTCTAATGAATCAATATTTTCATATATCGACTTAGTTTCTTTTTCCTCTTAAAAAACTAATTTTTCTATTTTGCAATGACTACGCCCAAACTTTTTAAAAAGTAAAAAATTTAGTATGATTATTTTCCGTACCAATCAATTATCAGCATATATTGCTTCTAACCAAAGAATAAATTAAAGAATTGTTAAAACAATGTTAAATATCTTTACTTTTCGGCCAGTATTTAATATACAGGGTGGCGCAATAGAACGTGCATATTTAAAAAATAGATTAAAAAATAAATACAAAAGGTATGGTTAAAATAAATCTGAGGTATTGTAGAGTTATAAATGGAGTTCATTTTTTAAAAATAACATCATCTAAATGGTGACCCCCTCTACGACGGCACTCCTCTAACCGCAAATGAAAATTATTGAAAACTTTCTTCAGTAATACTGGTGTAATGGCTGCCATTTCACCACGGATATTCTCCTTGAGCTGAACGATGTTTCTTGGATTATTACTGTAGAATTTGTGTTTGAGGTATCCCCACAAGAAAAAATCAAAAGGCGTCAAGTCTGGACTACGTGGGGGCCATGGGATATCACCTCTTTTCGAAATCAGTCTGCCAGGGAACATGCTGCTTCACCACCGCCATTGAGCCATTTGATTTGTGACAGGTAGCTCCATTTTATTGGAACCAAGTTCTGGAATTCACTATTCTTGAACGTTCAATTTCGGGAGCCAAAAATCCGTCCAACATCTCAACATAGCGTTCCGTATTAACCGTGACGTTTTGGCCCCGCGCATTTTCGAAGAAAAAAGGACCAATTATTCCTCTGCCAGAGATTGCTGCCCATACTGTCACTTTAGGACTATGCAATGGTTTGTGGTGTTTGATTTTGGGATTTTCAGTGTTCCAGTAACGACAATTTTGACGGTTTACGAACCCATTCATAAGGAAATGAGCCTCGTCAGAGAAAAGGATATTGTCAGAATTGGAAAATCGATTAAGCATTTCATTAGCAAATGCGATCCTTCCTATGAAGTCAGACTCTTTCAATTCTTGTGTTAATTGCAGCTTATATGGATGTAGTTTAAGATCCAATGTTAAAATTCGTTGCAAACTTCGTCGCGATAATTGTAAGACAGACGATTTCTTGCGAGTCGACATTTGTGGATTTCCTCGTACTGACTCCATAACACTCTCAACATTGTCTTCGGTCCTAGATGTTCTTGGGCGACCATTTGCTTGTGGTTTAAATGCTGAACCGGTCTCTTCAAAACGCTTTACCCATATTTTAATTAAATTAGCACTCGGAGCTTCACTAATTCGCCGTAGTCCATATTCATCACAATATAGTCGCCTAGTAGCAATATATGAACGAGAGTTCTCGTAAAATGCGTGCACGCAAAATGCGCGACGCTTCCCGTCGAAGTGATTCATAGCGACTAAAACTCCATGAGCCCGCCAACCCAACGATGTTCTATTGCGCCACCCTGTACCAGACACCGGAAAACCCATTTTCGTAGCTCAAGTCAAGTTTTTTTATCGCTTTTTATGATTCTAGCCAGAAATCCAATACTTTAACTTTTAACTTGAACGTACTCGTATGCAAAACGTGGAATGCTACCTCTGCAAAGGCATTGGCAATTTTACATTTTCCACACGCACTACTCACACATACATACAAACACATGTGTAGGAAAAAGAACAAGCATGCAACAATTGGCTTTTGAAATGTTTCAAATAAACCATAATATTATTATATTATCAGCAAGATAATATTATATTACCAGCGACGCTCTCACTAGTTCATATTTCGACCGATGAATTTTTGTTTGTAAGCAACAAACTGTCAAAGAAAACTCAAATATTTCTATGGAACCACTTTAGAAAATTTTACAATCGTAATGTGGATAACCCGCAGTGGAATTGCCTTCTAAAATAAAAAAAAACAAAATCATAACTTTCTGAAGTCCTCCTCTTATAAATTATAAAGGACCACTATATTTTGCAGGATTGGGTAATTTGTATGTGTGGTAGGTACTCAAAGAGCGTTGCAGTTTATTTTCATTCGTAGAACAAAGTTTACCACACGTTTGATGTTTTCCGGACTATACTGAATTTTTCGTAATTCAACAAAAGGGATCAACCTAAAAATAAGTGCATTAAATCATCCGGTTGGTTTTTTTTAATTTTGCTAAGAAAATGTAAGTAATTATGCAGCTTAAGAATTATGCATTATTGGGGGATATTAAATTTCAATAAATCTTCCAATTTGTTTTACATTTAATACATTTCACAAAATTAAGAGCTGTAATAAAAGATTTGAACAAAAATATATATGGGTTAAATCGGCCATTTGTATGGGAAGCAACGGAATGGGGGTGGTAGCCGATCGACTTTCTTCGAATTCTATAAAACATTTCGAACGAATGTAATGAAAATTTAAATTTGAATTTGAAATTTAAGTTGCTGCTGGCAACGACTTAAGAAAATAATGAATTTGTTAAAATCACCCAATTTACGCCGGTTGCCGTGTCTACCAGCCAGACTGTCAGCCGGCCGGACAGATGAACACCGTTCAATTAACTTAAAAGGTGGTGAAATACATTTGGTCAAAAGATACCTCTTTATGATTGTTACATTTCTGGAATAAGGACCCAAACAGAGAATATTGAATTTTTTAAAATCAGTTTGTGTGAAATGTCATAAAGATTTACAACAGTTGTGATGTCCACCAGCCAGACAGTCAGCCAGCAAGACAGACGGATATCATTCAACTAACTTAAAAGGTCATATTTGATACTTTAAATAACTCCTTTTTGTTTGTTACATGATTGTTACAAAGAGAAAATATTGAATTTTTCAAAATCACTTAGTTTGTGTGAAAGGGAGCAGATAGGGCGGGTCGATATTGCCAATTTACAATCACGTGGAAAAACCTTAGTCTGGGTTAATTTTTAAGAAATGTCATGAAGATTTACAACAGTGGTGATGTCTACCAGCCAGACAACCAGCCAGCAAGACAGACGGATATCCCTCAACTGACTTAAAAGGTCATATTTGATACTTTAAATACATCGTTTTGATTGTTACATGTCTGCCGCACTATTGGGTGAAGGTATACAAATTATTGTAGTTATTTTCAATTTTTTAATACTACATCAACAAAAAATACAACTGCAATTGCAGACAAAGAAATTTGAAAATGTAATAAGCATATTTAAAAAGAACAGTAAAGGCCAACCAGTTTCTTGGCTAAATATCTAGTAGATACATTTCTTAAAAAAAAAGACGCAAATAAAATATTTAGTAAAACGTGTCTGGATGAAAAGGCAAAATTTAAAGAATTGCATATTTCAAAACAAAAAAAAAAAAACAAAAAATAGAATACCACAAACCACGTTATTTACTTCAAAATGATGCTTACAAAAATTTTTTTGGTAATCTTTAATAGGCTGATTGGACCATTAGGTCTTTGGAGATCTATGTGATCTAATTGAACAGATTTGCAGTTTCGTTAATTTTGAAAGTGGTCTATGTGAGTTCGTGCCTTAAAACTTGAAATTCCAAAACGTCGACAAATGTGCAAATTTCTTTCGACAAAGTTCCATTTTCTGACAGCATATTTTTATATAAACTTTTTCTTATTTACGAGAAACATTAGTGGAATTTGTTAAAACGCTAGTCTTTTTAGATTAGATGGTGTTTGGACTACTACTATAATTACTGGCACATATGTCGATGGTCAATTGTTCCTGTGAACCTGTTTCAAAGATTTTAAATTACACCTAATTTGTCACTATTCCATGTTCATTTGAAACATTGACATATTGTTAAACATGGATATTTTAAATATTTACACGATTTTATTCAATTAGTTAAGTTAG
>JAHXMU010025298.1:0-32938 GCA_019455685.1 Philornis downsi
TTTTTTGTTATCAACTCTGCCCTCCACAGATTGTGCCCAACTGCAGCAAACATATTTTTAACACTTAATTCGTTGTACATCCAACTACCAGAATCTGCTATTAAGTTCATTCTCTCGTGGCGTAAGAAAAGTTTCTTAAGTAGTTTTTCTCGAAACTGAACTTCTCAACTGCAACTAAAAATAACAAAAAATATGCTACCAATTAATTCATTTGCATTCTAAACTTAAGTATTGTCCCAGCATCTGGGAATAGTTCGTGGTGGTTGTCGTTTTCTTGCTATGACATTGAATAATCTCTCTGAAAGGCATCTCCAAAAACAGGACACTAAGGACGAAGTTCAACTCACTGGGAATAGTAGTTGGTTGTCTCTGATAGTTTGATGATAAAAACAACTGAAGAAATAGTAAACGACGATGGTTGAAGAAAGTATTTGCGCAACAAAATAATAATTATCAATGCATGAGAAAGAAATTCGTACTAAATACGACGACGAAGTTAAAGTTGGCTTCTATGGTTACCCTTTCTTTTGTAGGGTCAAACGAAAAACTGCAATACAGATAGATATCGAAATGTGTACCTCCTATACAAGATGGCAAACTTGACAAAATTTATAAATTCGAATTCTTTACATCTTGTCTCGGCCCAAAAAATGGACTTAAACTCGAAACTATGCTTCTCTTAGTAGTTTTAGAGGTTTTTACACGAATCGTCCTATATAGTACCTTATAATTCAGGACTATAATTGGACAAGTCTACCATGCCTTTTTTGATACCTCCCATAATAAATTGTGGGTTCGACGAAAACATATTTTCGTCCCGATCCATCTAAAATCCGGCCGATCATAATATTTTATATCGCTTAACACATGTGGGCAAAATGGAAGCGTTAGCCCCCCATCTTTAGATATCTTACATGCATAAGAACATGGGTAGCGACATTTATAAGGCAGTACAAATGGCTGAATTTGCTGTACAGCTGTATAACTTCAAAATATGTAAAGCCCAGAAGGAAGCTTTTAAGCCAAATATCTTTTTATCATTGTTTTATGTCAGGATGACACGACAACTGTCGTAAGTATAGGGAGATTTTTTAAGATTTAAGTTTTTCAGGTTGGCAGCACTGGTGGGTAATGGCGTCCAAACGGCATCTGTCATTTGTTTCATCATGGAAAGACTAACAAACGAGCAACGATTGCAAATCGTTGAAATTTATCATCAAAATTTGTGCTCTGTGATAAATGCGCATCGTTTGAAACGACCATTTTATGGTCGTCATAATCGACCTACTGAGTCAACAATTCGTGCTGTTATCTCCAAATTTCGCACCAAATTTACTTTGTTGGACATCAAACCGTCGACTCACATGTATAGATTGCGTACCGAAGAAAATATTGCAGCGGTAGCGACCAGTGTTAACGACGATCGTGAAATGTCAATTCGTCGCCGTTCTCAGCGATTGGGCATGTGTTACTCAACCACAAGGAAAATTTTGCACGTCGATTTGGATTTGAAAGCCTATAAAATGCAACTCACGCATGAATTGAAGCCGAATGACCTACCACAGCATCTAATTTTTGGCAAATGAGCCTTACAAAAGCTCAATGAAAATCCGCTGTTTTATCGAAAAATTGAGTTCAGCGATGAGGCTCATTTCTTACTGAACGAATACGTACACAAGCAAAACTGTAGCATCTGGAGTGATGAACAGCCACATGCCATACATGAGCTACCGATGCATCCCGAAAAAACGACAGTATGGTGTAGTTTATGGACTGGTGGCATCATCGGTCCATTTTTCTTCAAAGACGACCGTGGAAGAAACGTTAACGTCAACGGCGAACGATATCAAGCCATGATACGCGATATTTTTTTACCCCAATTGGCCGAGTTGAACTTGGTTGACATGTGGTTTCTTCAGGACGGTGCAACATGCCACACTGTTCGTGAAACAATGGATATGTTAAGGGATGAATTTGGCGAGCGGCTTATCTCTCGATTTGGCCTCTTGATTATTTCTAGTGGGGTTATGTCAAATCGTTAGACTATGTGGACAAGCTGAACACTATTGAAGCCTTACAGGATAACATAACACGCGTTATTCGTGGAACACAGGCTGAAATTCTCGAAAAAGTGACGAAAAATTAGACCTTCCGACCTTCCTTATCTTTAAAAATTAAATGGCAAAGACCAATTTATCGATTCCAATAACAAATTTTAATATATGATGCAAATTTGAGTGTTTTATTCGATTTTTGAAAAAACTACGATTAAAAAATCACCCTTTATTTACGAAATTTCTTGTAAACTTGTACCGCCATTTCAGGTGTCTTCCACACAAATTGATGGATTCTCCGAAATTCAACCTTTCCTACGTAATTTCGAACATCTGAGTTGCAGTGATCTAATAATTTGGCCATTGATTAACGTATAAAGCATGTTAAAATTTGAACAGCTCGGTCGATTAACGTAGTACCCTCTGGTAGTACCCACAAAAACGGCAATTTTAAAAGAATTATTAGAATGCACATATTTCCATTGAATTGCACCAAAATCAGTTAAGCTTTGTACACATTAAGCACATGGAGAACATGAGTCTCGAAACGAAAATGTATTTATAATTAAAACTAGTTTTCGACACCTCCACTAATCAGACGATGAGTCGGTACATTCACTACATTGGGGACCACAATCTGAAGACACATGTCCGCCGGTCCCTATCACTGCACAAATTTGCTAAACTAGCCAACCTAAACCCATACTGGAGCCTCCTGTTTAAAATGGCGGATTCGGCAAGATTATATTACCGCTATAATTTAAAATTTATTTGGCCGATTCATTCGAAATTTTACCAATAACTACTCGTATACATATGACACAAATATTGTGATACGGTGCTGGTTTGACAAAAATCACATATTTCATAATTCAAAATTCAGAATTAATAAAGGGTATCCCAACAAGAACGCAAGATTTAAATTTGGCGCCATTCGAAGTGTCATTGTTTGACATTTGAACAAACGTTATTGTTTGCTAGTAGAAGGTACGAGGTTAGTAATGGAGCGCTACACGAATGTACAACGCATTCTCATTGTGAAGTTCTTTTACCAAAACGGTGAAAGTTTGCGACTACAGTTCGCATGCTCCAAAAGAGTCAACTTTAAAGAGATTAATGGATAAATTTGCCAAAACTGGGTCTGTTAGTGATGCAAAGACAACAACGCGCCTTTGACCAGGTCGATCGATCGAAAATGTAGCAGCTGTACGTGATGATGTCGCTCAAACTCCATCCACTTCAATTCGACACCGACCTCGACAAATTGGTGTCTCCAAATCCACTGTGCAGCGAATTTTGACGTAAGATGTGCATCTTCATGCATACAAAGTTCAATTGACCCAGGAACTGAAGCCAGCTGACCATGGACAGCGAACGGAGTTCGTTAACTGGGTATTGGAGAGACAACATGAAAATGCTGATTTTGCCGATAAAATCATCTTCAGTGACGACGCTTCGTCAATAGGCAGAATTGTCGCATTTGGGGTGAGGAAAATCCTCGAGTGATTCACGAGAAGCAAATGCATCCTCAACATGTCACTGTGTGGTGTGTATTTTGGACTGGAGGAATCTTTGGACCTTTTTTATGAAAATGAGGCATGTCAAGCGCAAACAGTCAATGGTGTTCGGTATCGTGAAATGATAACCAGTTTTTTCGTGTCTAGAATTGAAGAAATGAATGTGGAGGCCATGTGGTTTCAACAGGACGGCGCCACGTGTGATACAGCCAGAGAAGCAATTCAATAGCTGCATCAGTCAGTTAAATCTTGCGTTCCTGATGGGTCACCCTTTACAACCTGTGAAATAAACATTTTAAATTTCGGTAAAAACTGAATTTTTGTTCATTAAGCACTTAATCTCTGCTATTCTCATAAACTCAGCAAATTGTTAGAGGTTTAACTGTAAACACAACAACCCTCAAATATGACATCCCAATGGTGAGATCATCTTAGATACCATTATGTTTTAGTATTAAATGTCAACTTTTCTTCTCCTTTCAACAAAATCAACAACAATGCGCCAAATACAAGCAAACGTTCTTATGTCTTTGGACCCAGAGTTGCGATTCCCCACGTCCACAGTATCATCTCCGTCCGTCATTACAGTTCCTTATTTTTCCGAGGATATTGCGTTGGCCATCTGATGATTGCGACAAACAAAAAGTTCTAACATTTTGAGATTTTTACTTCCTTTTTTGCAGTTGCAGTTTGGACGAAACTTTATGTTATAGTTATGTTTGATATGTTGAGGTTTTTGGTGTTGGTATTTTTCGTTTTTCTTTCGTAAATATTTGGTGACAATGTCGTTATTGTCTACTTCTGGGATTTAATCCGATATTAATGAGACTTTTTGAACTTTAGAGATTGAGGAATCACAGAAGAGAAAGAAACAAAACCAAAATAGAAAAACTACATTCAATATATTATAATGGTAATCATTGCACTTAGTAAGGAACAGATAAATCGAATGCAAACGGCAATAATGAATTCACTGCAATTGGTAGTATATGATATTATCAGTACGGCACAAATTTACTCAGTAATCTGCAATATTTGATATATAAAGTGTAGTAAAAAGTAAAAGTAAAATGTGACAGGACAGTGGAGAGATGCTCATGCAACTAATACAAAGGAAAATTACAAAAGAATGACTGAAATTTGGACATTACACAAATAAAGGGTGTCCCAACAAGAACGCAAGATTTGAATTTGGCGCCATTCGAAGTGTCATTGTTTGATACTTGAACAATTTTTATTGTTTGCTAGTAGAAGGTACGAGGTTAGTAAAAATGGAGCGCTACACGAATGGATAACGCATTCTCATTGTGAAATTGTTTTACCAAAATGGTGAAAGTTTTCCGGCTACAGTTTGCAAATTGCGATCAATTTAGGGTCACAATAATGCTACAAAAGAGTCAACTGTAAAGAGATTAATGGATAAACCAACAATGCTCCTTCGACCAGGTCGATCGGCCGAAAATGTCGCAGCTGTACGTGATGATGTCGCTCAAACTCCATCCACCTCAATTCGACACCGAGCTCAGCAAATTGGTTTCTCCAAATCCACTATTGGTGTCTCCAGATTTGCATCTTCATGCATACAAAGTTCAATTGACTCAGGAACTGAAGTCAGCTGACCATGGACAGCGAAGGGAGTTCGTTAATTGGGTATTGGAAATGCTGATTTTGCCGATAAAATCATCTTCAGTGACGAGGCCTATTTCCATCATGATGGCTTCGTCAATAGGTAGAATTGTCGCATTTGGGGTGAGGAAAATCCTTGAGTGATTCACGAGAAGCAAATGTATCCTCCACGTGTCACTGTGTGGTGTGGATTTTGGACTGGAGGATTCATTGGACTTTTTTTATGAAAATGAGGCATGTCAAGCGCAAACAGTCAATGGTGTTCGGCATCGTAAAATGATAACCTTTTTTTTCGTGCCTAGAATTGAAGAAATGAATGTGGAGGGCATGTGGTTTCAACAAGACGGCGCCACATGTCATACAGCCAGAGAAACAATTCAATTGCTGCATCAGTCATTTAAATCTTGCGTTCTTGTTGCGACACCCTTTACAACGATAATAAATGGAAGATCTGTGGTGACCTTAGTGTGTGATTTAAAATACTTTGTAGACATAGTATAGACCATCGTAAATAACTCTAAATCTGTTTCAGGTCACTGTTTTGTTGACTGATATGCAAGGAGGTTTCATAATATATTATTGTTTCCTTTTTCTATGGGATAGTCGCGCTACATGTGTTAATTACGTCAGAACGGAGTGGCCAAAAAGAACTGAGTATTCACCAGAAAAACAAGACATTTCAAGCAAACCGTTAATAGATCTAAATGACGTTCTTTTTTCGCCGCTGCACATAAAATTGGACTCTTTTAAGAACTATATCAAGGCTCTGGATAAAGATGGTGCAGCATTTAAATATTATTACTCTTGGATGTTTTTTAAAAACAATAAAGATGATGGAGCTGTGGCTGTTGTTGTAGTACAGATTTTTAATTTACTTTGTTGTTGCAGTAATTAATGTAAGATTTAAAGTCTTCTTAGGACACAAATACACTTTAGAAAGCGAAGAGGAGCAAGAATACCGTCACAAGACAGAAAAGAGCCATAGCTTCAGAAAGGGCGAAACCCAAAATAGCGTAGGAGAACAATTGCTGTTTCAATGATGGATTTCTGGCATAACCAATGATGAGGGAACCGAATACTGTTTCGATACCGGCACCGGAACCAGCTACACCGACTGTTGCAGCACCAGTACCAATGAATTTGGCAGCTGAATCAATGTCACGGGTGACTTGAGAGGTCTGGAATGACCTGATTTGTGGCCGTAAAGCAACTGGGCTTGTGTTCTGGGCAGCCAAGGTTTGGCTTTGGCTATAAACTGCGCTGCTCAATGGTCGCCAGTATTGCTTGGAGCCGTTAAGAAGGGCATTCCTGGCAATGGTTTTCGAACGAACCCTGACAACAGTAGTATAATATTCATTAGCGGTTTTTCTTAAAATTTCATATGCGAAAATCAAACAAGGCATATTTGTTGGCCTCCAAATCAGGAAGCTATTGAATGATGACAATTTTTCACAATGGTTATTGAAGAAAGAATATGTAGCGTAGAAATCTTTCAGGAGCATTGTGCTCAATAAGAGTGAAAACTACAGACAAATTGTTGCTGATTTATCGAACAATTATCACGAATTAGGTGCACGAATGTCACTCAAAATGCATTTTCTTTATTCGTATTTGCATTTTTTTCCACAAAAATTTAAAGAAATTATCAAAGATTTTGTGTCAAAAACATGCTGGAAGACTATTGCTGGACTCTAATACATGAAACCGAATCAACAAAATACAAACGACGTCCAAACAACGCCATTCACTTTCGAAAATTCATTGGTTTGTAAATAAAGTAATGATTTTTTATATAAAAAGCTAATATAAACTTTCTATTGTATCTCAAAAAAACTGACGTGATGGAGAAAAACCAATGGCAGATTCGAATTCAGCCTACCAAATTGCCCTATGAAAGATATTTGATTGCTCCAGTCCAAACCCACATTGGCTAGTGTA
Source organism: Philornis downsi (assembly GCA_019455685.1). NCBI lineage: Eukaryota > Metazoa > Arthropoda > Insecta > Diptera > Muscidae > Philornis > Philornis downsi. The sequence goes on from JAHXMU010025298.1 coordinate 7,136, forward strand.
ATCATATAATTTACTTGATTTCTTAAAATGCAGGGTCGCGCACCAATTGTGCTACAATAAGAAATGCAAATAACTTTATTTTAATCCATGCATTTTATTTATTTATTTATTTATTTATTTTTTGTTTGTATAGAAAGATGATAGATGACCGTAAATGACTTGACCGTAATGACTTCATGCATATACGACTCCTGATCAGAAAATTATTCATAATTAAGGCGATCCATAATTATTGGTCCGTTTTGGATTGCTTTAAATCAGTTAAATTGCTTAGTTTTGTTTTGTACACCTCTCGCTTGAAGAAACCCTATTAAAAAAATTTGGTGTAGCCGGATTAGGTGACCCTGGATGCCAGCGGAAAGTGGTGTTACTGGATATTAATTTGTTTGGGAATTTTCATTGGAGCTCCGTCATAACTGGTCTGGCGGTGTGGGCAGTTGGTCTATCTTGCTGGAACTAAATGCTGTTGAAACGGATACCTCTTCGGTGCAGTCTGGGGTAAAAAAAAACTCCTTCAACATCTTTAAATAACGGCCCTTATTAGCAGTTACTGCATATTGTGCTGTTATGCCGCAGATTTAATAAAAATTTAAGTTCCTTCGTAGAAAAATGACTGAAAACTGGATTTGATTCAAAGAATCGTGTAACTTCCTTGACTTCCTTACATACGAATTCTCATTAGCTATTTAGCCACGTTAAAAATTCTGGTCCTCAGTGCAATTAATTGGTGCACTGATGACTTATTTCAAATCATGAATGAACAATTTTCGAACAAATAAGAAGCGCCTTTTATTTCAAGAGGAACAACTACGGGGTTTTTTATAGCTCAGCACCAAGATATCGCAGTTTAAGACGATTTGACTATTTTTAACAATAAAAACCCTTCCACTTTTTTCTTCAAAATTGACTCCAAATAATTGCCTCTGGCCTCTGGCCTATAAAACCCATTCACTCCATAGTAATCAAAAATTTCCACATCTCTTACAGGAATTTAAAGATTAACAAACAGATTTCATGCAACACCTGAATCTGACGAAAAACATTTTGTGTCAAGAAAACAGGGCGGGGGGGATAAAATATAAAAAACAAACAACGCGTTGAAGAAGAAAAACTATGTGTAAGGAAAGTAATACCGATATCAAAAGATTAAACTTTTACATATTTCATATGTTAACGCCAACATTGCAATTGCGTTCATGCACACAGACATTCTAAATACGGGGGCAATACTTGCAGACATTTTGATTTATAACCGGGTGAGGATAAAATGTTGCCGTTTGCCTTGCTAGCTAGTCCTGCTGTAATATGAGTTAAGGATGTACAATTTGGTATTTGTATGTGTTCAGCCTCACATGGATAAATAAATGTATTAGTGCCCTGTCGACAGATAAACAGCTGCAAAAACGTTGATGCCAAATAGTATTCTTTAAACGATTTCACTTTATATTAAAAAAAAAAACAATACTCAGATTTTATAAATTAGCGACATCTATAAGGTAAACTATGAACAAGATTCAAGTTTTATATCCGCATCACTTATAATATGAAGATAATTGTGTGCTGCACAAACTACTTCACAATCGATACACAACTATTTCAAAATAAATAGTTAATCTGGGTAATTGGTGTCATATGTGTGGTCAAATGTTCAACCGGTTTTGGAAAATTCGAATATGAGACATTCAGAAATGCTTTCAGATTTTCTGGGCTCTGCAACCGTTTTTTTTTATTCTGATTTCTACAAACGAATCGAAGCAGTATTGAACCTTGTTTCATTTCATTTCATTTATTTAAGTCTATGAAACAAAATTTCCTTACAGACTAACAATGACAAAACAGTAATATTTTATATTACAAATATTATTTATAAACAATTTAAAATAGAATTATTTAATCTCAGAAATCAGTTAAGAACTAATCGAAACAAATATTGAGATATGTCAAACTCTATGAGTTGATTGGAATCCTGATTCAAGGCACATCCATTAATTTCATTAAGAATGTAAAATCCACGATTCAGAGTACAGTTTTTTGCATAAGAAGTAAAGTGCCGAGGTATATGAAGAATATGTGTTCGCCGGAGAGACCTAGGAGGAACATAAAATGGAATCTGCGCCAAAAGATTAAAAAAGTCGGTGTAACCACCGATTACATTAAGAACAAATAGTGCTGTCTGGAAGTAACGTCGATATTCAAAAGTCTGCAGCAATAAGCATTTTGGATTGTAGGTAGGGAGAGGTTCTTCAAATCTAAGTTAAGAAAGAGCAAACTGTACAAACACACGCTGCACCCGTTTTATACGTGCAATACGAATATTGGAATGAGGACACCAAATAATAGCGGCATATTTCAACTTAAATCTAACATATGATATAAAAATTACTTTAAATGTGTTGGGGTCAGAAAATTCTGTACAATTCCTTTTAATGTGCGCAAGAACTTTATACGCCTTGGTAATAACATCATTGATGTGCGGAATAAATGTTAAAACGGAATCGAATAGAACGCCTGGATCCAGTTTCGAACAAGCTGATTTCAGAGAAAAATTACTAATTTTAAACACTCGGATTTCTACAACGCGAAAAAGAAACTTGAACACACTTTTCCGTGTTCAATGAAAGCTTATTTAAAAGGCACCAATTATTAAGACTGTCTATGTCTTTTTGAAGATGTAAGACATTATTAAATATAGAAACTTTTAAAAATACTTTTAGATCATCCGCATAAAGCAAAAATTGTGACTTATAAAAACAAGTTGATATGTCATAAATAAATAGCGTGAATAAGAACGGCCCAAGTATACTTCCTTGTGGCATACCTGAAGTTTGAATATATGAAAAGGATTCTAACCCTTCAATATCAACTTTGCACTGCCTATTGGTTAAATATGATTTTATCCACTTTAAAAATGTTGAGTGGAATCCCATCGACTTTAATTTAAAATACAGTACATGATGCGATATCTTATCAAAAGCTTTAGGAAAATCTCAACTTCACTACCGTGTTCCAAAGATGAAATGCCGCATTCACTAAGAGAACATAAATTCGTGATAGTAGATTTACCAGGAAAAATCCATGTTGATGCGCAAAATTATCGGCTTTGTTAAGAAAATTAATTTTTAATAAATGATATGTTCAAAAGCTTTAGAGATGCTTCCCAATTTGCATATCGGTCCATAACAAGTAACGTCACAGCATTTTCCATCTTTGAAACTCAGGGTAAAAGAATCACAATTCCAGCTGTCAATGGAAATTGTCTTACTTAAAGATAAGTTAAAAATATATATTAGAGGAAACGTTAAAGAATAAATACACTTTTTCAATATGTAAGCACATAAGCCACCCGAATCAGCATTAAAATTATTTTTAATCTGCATAACGTCATCCTTTGTCACTTCCAACAAACCAATATCAAGCATATCATACAAATTTGGAAAATTTACTGAATGCACCCTAGTAGGCACTTTTGACACTTGGTAACTCAATATAATGATAATAATGTGTATCTTTTATATATTTGACAAAATCCGGTGCCCGGAAAGTAGTAAATATCAGTTTTGAGTGCGATGCATAATAATATCAATTGGTATTTTCTCGATATATTCAATGCGGGATATCAGAAATTTTTTTTTTTTTAGTTATGCTACTTAAAAGCCACCAAAAGTTAATTTTTTTAACATTGCGAGGGAGCAAATATTAAATAAAAAATTATAAAATAAGTGGTCAAGCAACAAATTGGCAACTTTGAGCGTGCAAAATTTGTGTATTCATAACCAGAGTTTTCGGTTCACAGTGGTCAGAACGATGTACCGACTCACAGTCATAGAATTGAGTACATACAAAATATATCGAATTATCATATTTTCAAGTGGTATATTCAATGTTTTCATAATATCCCGTGTCTAGGACGTTCTCATGCAAATGTTTATAAATGTGTGGTAAAAAAATCCAGCTTTATTTATAGGGTGATTTTTTAAGATTTAAGTTTTTCAGGTTGGCAGCACTGGTTGGTAATGGCGTCCAAACGTCATCTGTCAAAGTGAAAAGTATATAGTATACTCTGCCATTTCATCATGGAAAGACTAACAAACGAGCAACGATTGCAAATCGTTGAAATTTATTATCAAAATTCGTGCTCTGGTGCAAATGTACATCGTTTGATACGACCATTTTATGGTCGTCATAATCGACCTGCTGAATCAACAATTCGTCCTGTTATCTCCAAATTTCGCACCAAATTTATTTTGTTGGACATAAAACCATCTACTCGCATGCGTAGAGTGCGTACCGAAGAAAATATTGCAGCCGTAGCGACCAGTGTTAATGACGATCGTGAAATGTCAATTCGTCGCCGTTCTCAGCGATTGGGAATGTGTTCCTCAACCACAAGGAAAATTTCACGCGTCGATTTGGGTTTGAAAGCCTATAAAATTCAACTTACGCTAGAATTGAAGCCAAATGACCTACCACAACGTTTTAGTGAATGGGCCTTACAAAAGCTCAATGAAAATCCGTTGTTTTATCGAAAAATTGTGCTCATTTCTTGCTGAACGGATGCGTAAACAAGCAAAACTATAGCATCTGGAGTGATGAACAGCCACATGCCATACATGAGTTACCGATGCATCCCGAAAAAACGACAGTCTGGTGTGATGTGATGATGCCAGCCCATAGGTGGCATCATCGGTCCATTTTCCTTCAAAGAAGACCGTGAAAGAAACGTTACCGTCAACGGCGAACGATATCGAGCCATGGTACGCGATTTTTTTTCCTCAATTGGCTGAGTTGAACTTGGTTGACATGTGGTTTTATCAAATCGGTGCAATATGTCACACTGCTCGTAAAACAATGGATATGTTGAGGGATGAATTTGGTGAGCAGATCATTTCTCGATTTGGCACTGTGAGTTGTCCCCCAAGATCTTGCGATTTAATGCCTCTTTATTATTTCTTGTGGGATTATGTCAAGTCGTTAGTTTATATGGACAAGCTGAACACTATTGAAGCCTTACAGGATAACATAACACGCGTTATTCGTGGAATGCAGGCCGAAATGGTCGAAAAAGTGACGTAAAATTGGACCTTCCGAGTAGACATTTTAAGACGGAGCTGCGGACAACATTTATATGAAATTATCTTTAAAAATTAAATGGCAAAGACCAATTTATCGATTCCGATAAAAAAATTTAATATATGATGCAAATTTGAGTGTTTTATCCGATTTTTGAAAAAACTACGGTTAAAAAGTCACCCTATAAATGTGTTGTAAAAAAGTACAACTTTATTTAGCATAGTTAAAATACCAAAAATTCTCAAAAAGTCTCATGAGTGAAATTAGCGATAAGCTCGCGCTATCTCTTTTCGTTTGTCGCCAATCGGACCACGTCGACAGTCTCATTGTAAAATAAAAAACATTAATGTAGGTTTACAATCTCTTTTTCTTTCATCTCCTCACACACGGAATTTCCCCGTAAGCATTCCAATCCCGCAAAAAATTCTTGAGTTATTCCCAAAATCCTCCAATTTTTTTAGACCTAAGTTCCAACTATGTACTATCTTCAAGCTGCAAAATCTGTCAGTATTACATTTTACAGTAGCCATGTGTGTTTCAATATGTTTCATTGTGGTGATATTGACGTGCTAAATCGTTGCCATATCAAATATAAAACTAAGCCAGCCGAGTGAACCGGCGATATACTTTGCGGCGCTGCATTTGTCTACATGCAAATTGTGCATATAAGCCGCCTTAAGATATGCACGAAAAATATCTGGAATCAAAATAACACATTGTGAAGCAATGTGGTCGACTACACCCCCCACTAATGTGTAGCATAAGAGGATATTCTTAAGTTGGCGGATGTTGAGCAGCCAGACAGTTTATTTATGTGAAAATCAAATTTATTATAAGACGTTATTCTAATGTAAATGTGTTGCAAACAAATATGTTGCGAAGAAAGCAGCAGCAAAAACTGCAACATCCGCGGCAGCAATACTCCATAGGGCATCAACTTGCACTCTGCCCTGCTCAGAGATTGTATTGGAAAGAGTCGCATGAACGCACATATAAATTCACATAAGTTATAAATATGTGCTCATATATAAACGAACTGGGCACAAGGATATGCAGAATGGAAACCCACAGCATCAAGTGGCGTTGCTGTTCTTTGTTTTGTTTTTTTTTTTCCTTATTGTTGCTGCTATGCGTTGGGCTCTTGAAGCGCCCCTTTATAGTATGAATTATGACTTGGTTATGGAAAAATCATGTTTACTTTTTCTGAATGTTTACACATTTTGCAACGCTCAAACCAGAAGTGATAAACAATGTTATTATCGAGATCTCTTCACGGTCCTCTGCTTTTTTTATTACACAGTTTATTGAGCGAAATGGATTGAAGCGAAAAATTTCATATTTTAAAAGTTTTTTCTAAGATTTCTCGTCATAGAACAGACAATGTTATGGTAGATTGTGTGATATGGGAAATTTTGAATGAAAAGAGTTTTAAAAATTTAATGGCTACAAAATGTTCAGTAATAAGATGTAAAAGATATCAAATTCAAAGTTGGACTATTGCATTCTGTAACAACATTTTAGTTAAATGCACAGACAGTTACTGCCCGAGAAGAAAAAACGAAATCCCTGTACCAGGACGAACAATGTTTTGTTTTTCAAAAAGAACCATGTTTTGAGTTATTCAAAAAGTGACAAGTTAAAAAAATGCCAAATATCTGTGTTTAAGACCAATCAATTGTACTTTGCTTGGATAATATCAATGTAGTTTTGCAATTGGTAGTTTTAAATTATGCAAATGTCTGATAAAGCCCAAGAAATTAAAACAATCAAGTATCAATTTTTCACTAATTATAAAATTGTCTGCAAAAAATCAATGCAATAAATGTTTGAAAAGACATTTGAGCCTGGGGTTCCAGCATCTTCACTGCTTTCATCGGATGACACTGAACTTACACAAAATCATCAGTGCAGACATTAATTTAGAATATGCGAGGACTTGGATAATGCGGCAGCCCATAGTCTGATCGCTACCATATTCTTATAGGGATGACTATGGTGAAAGAAGCTGCAGTAACACAACTGTTGCCATCTCCAAAGTTTGTATTATTGGTCAATAATTGCGGGATATTTCTGTGGCGTTTTCAGTCTTGAGGAGATAACTCATTGTAAAGTTACAGGGTGTCCGTCGGAAAGGTATACTACTTTGTTTGTTTATAATTTTTGATTAAATAGAAGAGAATGGATGTTATATTGATAAATGTTTTATTTAATGTCGGCAATTATGAATGGAATACAATATCAGATAAATGCCCGCCTCTGTTAGCCTCACAAATTCGAGTCATTTTGAGCACATTTTTCACTAGATTCTCGCACATTTCACGCAGTGCATCATTTATTTCATCACATTTTTTTTTTTTTTAAGTTGTTCAAGCATTTCTGGTTTGTTTCTTGTCAGATATCCCCACAAAAAGAAGTCCGGAGCAGACAAATAAGGCGACCGTGGAGGCCAATCAACATTACCATTTCTTGGAATAACTTGTTGTGGAAAGAGGTCTCGCAGTAATTACATTGTAATCCTGGCTGTATGCGATGTGGCACCGTCTTCTTGATACCACATATTAAACAAGCCCAAAGCATGCAGTTGTGGCGTTAAAAAGTTTTCAATCAAATCACGATAACGCTCTCCAAGAAGTAAGATCCAATGATTCCTCCTGACCAAATTGCGTATTAGACTGTCACTTTTAATGGATGCAAAGGTGACTGATGAATAAAATGAGGATTTTCCATTGCCCAAAACCGACTATTCTATTTATTCACATATCCATTCAAATGAAAATGTGCCTCGTCACTCATTATGATTTTTTCATCAAAATCGGGACTGTCATGGGCGAGCTGTAACATCCTATTGGCATATGTACGGCGACGTAAATGGTCTTGTCGAAGAAACTCTTGTGTCAACTGAATCTTAAACGGAAAGAAATGCAAATCCTTGTGTAAAATTGTGGCCAAAGTTGTTCTTTGAAGACGAAGCTCCTGAGCACGGCGTCGAATTGAAGTTGATGGATTGTTTTGAACACTTTCTTGAGCAACAGCAATATTTTCAGCCGATCTTATAGTACGTTGTGATCTATGCTTGGTCGTATTAGATACAGACCCTCTTTCTTCGAAATCACTCACTACAAATTTCACGTAACTTTTTTTTTTTTGAATTGATAAAATGTTTTAGCGATTAAAACACGTTGGTTTATTGAACATTTTTCCATAATAAATTTGCAACGTCTCTACTTCGCGACTGCCAAATATGAACTGTCAAGACTAACGTTTACTAAAATGGCGGCAAAACAAAGTAGTATTTCTTCCTGACGGACACCCTGTATATACTAAATATGTGTTTTCACGAGGAAAAAATTCCTCAAATCTTTGTTTTCTCTTAAAAAATTTTAGCACCATTGCCAGCTTTGTTGTGTATTGATTTTCAACACTGAAATCGGAACAACTTGTATTTATGCGTCAAATACATTCCGATAATATATTTACAAAATTATGAATTTGCATCTTTATTTAATACCATTTTATTTCACATGGTTTTAAATATATTGTCGAATACATTATTCCAGTGCTGAAAATCATCGAAAAAAGTGGTTGTTGTTGCCACTTAAAGCACATAATATTGTTTGGTGGAAAAATTTAGATTCAAATTTCATTTTTTTACAGAATTATTTTTTATACAGAATTGCACTGCGAAAAGTCGGCATAATGCCAGCCTTACCTGAGAATAGGAACAAGTATTTTGCTTTGATGAACGAAAGGCCTTTGATAATAAATTTGAGTGGACACAGAAAAGAAATGTTTGACGAAAACTTCTCTAAAAGGACCAGACATATCAAATTTGAACGCAACTGATAGGAAAGCTAGCAGTGAAGACTAAAGTGCAAAAAATTGCTTATTAAAAAAGGTTCATATTTAATAGTCTGGCCGATTAAGCAGTGTGCATAATGCCACAGAAATAATTCTATAGTCAATACTATAGAATTAAATATATACGAGGTGTGTTCGAAAAAATGTCAATTTTTAAATTGAAAATTTGAAAATTCACCTTGTTTTTCAAAAAATAATCAAAAAGTGAGACAAGTTTTTATTTTAGAAATTTTGTCATTTATTCATCCATATCATCATCCTCAAATTATTTCTCTCCGCAACTTACCCAGTACGACCTTTAGAGCAACCTGTGATTCGCATTGAATCTTTTCTATCAACTCAAAATTATGTATTCGGGGCAATCTCTTGCGTTTAAAATACAGTGGTACTAATCTGGCGAATAAGGTGATCTGTGCGATATTAGCTGAATTTGCATGCGTCTATTGGACACAATTGCAATTCTCAACTGTTTCGTGACGTCATTGGCCATTAAGGGTCTATAATATTAAGCGCAAACAATTAAGGACGCCGAATATGATATTTTGGCGAAAACCAAAATATTTATCCATCCATCCAGTTGTGGCAACATAATCAACTATGTCCCAAAGTTTAATTTAATAATTTAGGCATAGTTAAATTCCAAGAGGAAGTATCTCTTGGAAGACATTTCACGTGAGGAACTACTTTGATAGACACTGCTCATGCAAATAATAGAATACTTATTATACTTATACGCATTTCTGTATGAAAAGTGCCTTCTATGACACAAAAGCATTTTCCCATTATAAGTGCCTTTAACGACACTTTCCATAGAAACATTTCTACATTAGAAATCCAATGACATCCAATGCTCATGCAAAGAATCTTCTACTGCACTTTTCTTCATGTGAAATATTTCTCATGACATATATTTTCTTCAAAAGTATTCCCCATGACATTTCTCTTCATGGAAAGTGTTTTTTGCAATATGAAAAGCGTTTTTCTTGATTCTATTCTATATGAAAATTTCCACTTTTCTATATGCAAACTACCTTTCGTAACTCTTTGCTATGTGTCTTTCACAAGACTTTTCTTTGTGGAAATCGTCTTTCATTGCCCTTTTCTATATGAAAATAGTCATCCATGGCTCATTTCCTTATTTCTAAACATTTTGAAAATGAAATATGTCTTTCTATAGAACTTCCATATGAAACGTGTCTTTCCAGACACCTTTTCATATGAAACGTATCTTTCCAGACACCTTTCCATATGAAACCTGTCTTTCCAGACACCTTTCCATATGAAACGTGTATTTCCAGACACCTTTTCATACGAAACGTGTCTTTCCAGACTCGTTTCCATATGAAACGTACCTTTCCAGACACCTTTCCATATGAAACGTGTCTTTCCAGACACCTCTTCGCATGAAACATATTTTTGCAGACACTTTTTTATATGAAACGTGTCTTTTTAGGCAACTTTCCATATGAAATGTGTCTTTCCAGACACCTTTCCATATGAAATGTTTCTTTCCAGACACCTTTCCATGTGAAACGTGTCTTTCCAAACACCTTTCCATGCGAAACGTGTCTTCCCAGACACCTTTTCATATGAAACGTACCTTTCTAGACACCTTTCCATATAAAACGTATCTTTCCAGACACCTTTCCATATGAAATGTGATTTCCAGCCACCTTTCCATATGAAATTTGTCTTTCTAGACAACTTTCCATATGAAAAGTATCTTTGGTGATATTTTCCTGTGTCTTTGACGATATTTTTCTATATGGAAAGTGTCTTTCAATGCTCTTTTCTATATGAAAAGCGTCTTCCATTGTTCTTTTCTATATGAAAAGGTTTCTAGCGTGTCTTTCTGGACACCTTTGCATGTGAAACGTATATTTCTAGACAACTTTCCACATGGAAAGTGTCTTTGGTGATATTTTTTATGTCTTTTCTGATATTTTTCTACATGAATGACTTTTTCCATTGTTCTTTTCTACGCGAAAAGTATTTTTGGTGATATTTTTCTATATCTTTGGTGATATTTTTCTATATTAAAAGTGCTTTTCAATGCACTTTTCCTTGCGAAGAGTGTCTTCCACTGCCCTGTTTGCATTACACGTGTCTTTTTAAACATCTCTCCATATGAAAAGTTATTTTTTGGTGATACTTTTATATTTGAAAAATATTTTTCATGACATTTTTTTATGAGAAATGACGATTTCTTTATATTTACGAAGGTATCCATAAAAAATTCTTATAAACGAATATTTTGTATAGACATTTCTTTCGAAAATTTTGAAATTACTTTCTAAAATTATTGTCTTAGCGAGAATATTCCTGCAAACAGATTGGAAGTACATTTTAATCATTTTTATAATATTTTCAGGTATTTAAACTTGCTCTCACACAAAAAAATGCACTTGGACTGACTCAGGATAATGCCTTAATACTCCTGAATGTGAAAACATTTACTTATTTAATAGATATAAGTTTTAAACAATTATTTGGCATTTTTTGTTTTTTTTTTTTTTGTACATCTGAAACAATTTGGTAACTACCAAAAATCAAAGTATATTCAAAACTGAGAGAGATTGATTGATAACTTGCTTGATTGTTTTGTATTAGCTATGAATGAATCTTCAATATCAACTACGTTTTGATAAATATCAACCAATTGACATCAACTACTTTGCGCGATATAGTTGAAATTTTAGTTCATATAAATTATGTTATATTTTCGGTGTATCCATTGAAATCTGATAAATTGTTACACGTTTTGTCGATTTGAAAAACTCAAATAACTTACCGCATGGCAACACTTGCGACTAATACATATACACATAAAAATGTGTGTGTATCTTTTTCTTCCCATTTATTTAGTTTAATTCATATTTTATTTATATATGTAAAATGGTTTTATATGTAAATATCGTACAATTTCAATATAATTTTTCATTTTTCTGGTTTATTTTACATTCATATCGAATATGTTCAATTTTAAGTAATTTTGCTAATTAGAAACTTTATGCAATAAAATGTCGACATTTCAATTTCTATTAATAGTTATTCCTTGAAACATACAATTAGATATATAATTTGGCTACAAACTAAATAAAATATATATAAATTAACTTTTTTTGTTTTATTGTGTGTGTGTTTTAATTTTTAATTGTTTGGTTTTACTGCAATTTAAGTACAAGTTTTTGTGTGTCTTATTTAAAAATGTTTGTAAAGAATAATAAAATGATATTACATTTAATCAACTGAACTACATGATAGTAACTAAGTATTTATTTATTATACATGTATTTTGTTATTTATCTCTTCTTTTTTCTCTCACATAACAAAAGAATGTTTTTATTGAAAAAAAAATGTGTTTTTGATATTCATATCATTAAATTAACTATGTATTAACAAACAAAAACAAGAGAACAGATAGATTTAATTCAGCAAATAACATCAGTGATAAAATAATTATTGAGAAGTTTTTTTCTTTTTTGGTGAAAAAAATGAATACTTATTTTTTGAAATATATAGTTAATATTATTTGATTATGGTTTTAATGTTTGTTTTCGTTATCTGTGAAAACTACTATTAGTTTTGATTAAGGTTTAATATGAAATCTTAGTTTTGTATACGCACAGACTTTCCAATTTTTATACTTTTGATTATATAAATGACTACGGTTGACCATTAAATAAATTAATGTAATCTGAATAACACCTCATACAAAAGAAATATTTTACATATCAAACATCTAAATATATAATATATGCGTAAAAAATCTGTATATGTACATTAAGAAATGTCATAAACAGGAAGTTGTTCCAATCGGAATGAGGACAGGACTTTATGGGTGCCAGAATGTGCAAACACAAAATTACAGAAAAATCCGATATTCCCAGTCGAGGGGTGGGACAGGTGGAAGTTGCTAACATTCAGTGAGCTTGCACTAATTTCTAAATTTAGACTCGAAGAACCCTTCTCACTTCAATTTTACATATAAAGAAATACATTTTTGGGACTTTATGGGTGCCAGAATGTGCAAACACAAAATTACAGAAATATCCGATATTCCCAGTCGAAGGGTGAGACAGGTGGAAGTTGCTAACATTCAGTGAGCTTGCAATAATTTCCAAATTTAGACTCGAAGGACCCTTCTCAATTCAATACATTTTTGGAACTTTATGGGTGCCAGAATGTGCAAACACAAAATTACAGAAATATCCGATATTCTCAGTCGAAAGGTGGGACAGGTGGAAGTTGCTAACACTCAGTGAGTTTGCACTAATTTCCGAATTTAGACTGGAAGAACCCTTCCCACTTCAATTTTAAATGTAAAGAAATACATTTTTGGGACTTTATGGATGCCAGAATGTGCAAACACAAAATTACAGAAATATCCGATATTCCCAGTCGAAGGACAGGACAGGTGGAAGTTGCTAACATTCAGTGAACTTGCACTAATTCTTGGTTTTAGACTCGAAGAACTCGAGAATTTTTATAAGAAAAAATTAATTTTTGGGTCACGTAACTGAAGACTACGGAAATTTGAAAATGATAATAGCAATGAAATTTTTTTTTAAATAAAAAAAAGAAATAATATTTTTTTGTTGAATACCTTAAATAGCTGCAATATGTTAATATTAGTACCCAAGAAATTTTTTTTTTTGGAAACGAGACTTGGTTAGCGGCATTTTTGTATTATATTTGTGCGAAAAAAAAATACTTTCTAAAAAAGTGTAAAAAGTGTAAAGTGTAGTGTGAAAAAAACTAAAAAGAACTAATCTAGAACGTAGCATTGGAGAAGATCGCAATGAGTCCATCCATCATCGTGCACAACCATATAACCTGCGTCCACCCACTTTGTTCACAGATTTCAGTTTGCAGGCTTACAAAATTTCAGTCATGCAGGAGTTGAAACTGCACGATAACCGGACAGAAGCCCAAAACCAAATTGCTCTTAAATCCGTAGAAACTTTTCGTCTGCCGTTCAGCTCATTTGCAGTTGAATGCATACTTCAATATACGTAATGACGCATTTGGTATCAAAATAATCCTCAGGCTATCATTGAGCCAGAAAAGGAACTGTTTTCAAAAACAATGCCAGTCTGTAACGGTGATGATAGCTATAGAACAATGATCAATGACTTCTTCCTCGTTCCTGAATAGAATCGACTTGATGTGGCATAGCTATCGTTTTAACAATACAGTGACTCACACAGCATGAGTCATAGTCAGATTATTGAAGGACACGCTTGAAGAGAGCATAATTTCGCATTTTGCATCTGCGAATTGGTTCCCAAGGTTCTTAAATTTAACATAGATGGCTTACTTTCGGTGGTGGTATACAAGTATAATAAAATCACTAGTCTACACCGATAAGACAGAGATGATAGATATACGGCCCCATATGCTGCAAAAAGCAAGGACCGTCACCTAAACGAAAGCAAACAAAAAAATAGTTTTGTTTTGTTTCAGTTGCTTGTAAGCGAATTAAAAGTTATTAACAATCTTAATTCCGAAAACCGAAAAAAATTCTATTGAATTTGGTTTCTGTTTCGCATATTCAAATCAAAGCCACAAACAATTATGATCCTGATTCATATGCCTGAAACGAGATTAGAAATAATTTCAATTCTGATACAGTTTATGAAAAGTTTAGTTTGTTTTTCATTAAAAATTTGTTCAGTTCAACAAAAAAAAAAGAAATTTGTAAAAAGCTTTAAACGTTTCTGAGTGCCTGTCATTGCAAATTCAGAAAACAAATTCCTTGAAGTATTCTTAGCTTTCGTAATTTGGCTCCTGGCCTTTTTCTCTGCCGACAAAGGAACCATTTCGCCTTTCACTTCCGATACAGGTTAAGAAACGATTCTCGAATCAAGGTATCGTATTTGCTTCGTTATGTTATGATGAAGAAACCGAATTAATGTAGATTTCCTATAAAGTTTCAAGTAAGATACGGAATTTTTGTCTTAATAATGAATCGGAAAGAAACTTATGTAAAGTAAAAGAAAAGTGGGCGTGCCGACTAGCCAACCATAGTGCCTATATGAGAAAAATCACATTTAAATGAAAATGCTAGAAATGTACATTTCAAATAAAGGCATTTTCATTGCTGTTTAACGCGAACTGCCTGTATTTTATTTCATTTTAAAGCTATAAATATTTATTTATTCATAAATATTTATTGAAGGTTTATAAATAAAAGCTTCATTGTAAAAACGTTTCATAAACATTCAATAAATTGTTATAAATAATACTTAAAAAAAACAAATTTTTATAAAATTTAAAAATTTTTAAAATTTAAAAATATTATGATAACGTAATTTAAATAACACAATTACAAAATTTAAATGAAAAATGTAAAAATTTAAATATTTAACAAAAAAAAACATAATTTCGCAAATTAAAATATATTTAATTTAATTTTTAATTTAATTATAATTTAATTTTAAATTTTAAATTCAATTTTAATTTAATTTAATTCAATTCAAAATTGTTTTTTGCTGATACGATGATAAAAATCCACGAAATTCTTTTGTAAAATGCAAAATAACTTAAACGTTGCCTTCCTTTATAAATTAACTATTTTTAACGATCATTTTGATATTTTAAAGAGTTTTGAATGTTTGTTCTTTCTAATAAAATCACAGTACAGTCAAAAGAAATTGAGTTTTGTTAATTTTATTTCATTGAAATCGTAGTGAGGACGACTTTAATTTCAGTACCTTAACTTGGGTTAATAATTTCTGAGACTAGTTTGTAGTTTGTTTTTGAGACAAGTTTTGCCTGTTTGAGACTAGTTTGTAAAACAAGTTTCAAACTACTAGTCTCAAAAATTATTAACCCAAGTTAAGGTACCGAAAAGTCGTAAAGTCGTCCTCACTACGATTCCAATGAAATAAAATTAACAAAACTCAATTTCTTTTGGCATACTGTGATTTCAAGAGAAAGAGCAACCATTCAAAACTCCTTAAAACAAAACTTATAACGAGGATACTATCGCGTCAAAAATGTTAGGCCAGTTTTTAGATTTTTTTCTAGTTATTTATTCTCATAAATCTATTTCATCGCCTACAAAGTACGAGTATATCCCCGAACATGACATACATACGTATGACAATGTTTTTTCCAATCCTTGATTTATGCCTTCCTTCAATCGACTCGAAATGCTGTCCCCGGAGCCACCTTTTGAGATTGGGAATTAGACAGAAATATCACGGTAATAATCAGACAAACACGAAGCTTATGAAACGATATTAGTTCAATTTTTGGCGAAAAAATGGCAAATGGCCTATACAATGTGAGATGGGGCAGTATCGCAGTGCAAAAAACTAAAAATTATATGCCCCTAATTCCGGCTTAATTGTTAAATTCTTTTATAAAATGCAAAATAACTTAAATATTGCCTTCCTTTGTAAATTTAATTATTTTGACTGAGAACATCATTTACACAAAATCAAATAATCTAAAAAATTCATAAATTTGCAAAAAGTTAAAAAAAATTTAGAATTAAAAAAAAAGCAAATTTGAAAGAAGAAAAATTAAGAAAAAAAATCAGGAAATTTAAAAGCCTTTTCCGAAATTATAATTTATGATTATTTTTCATGTTCCTGATACATCCATTATAATATATTGGTTTTTATATTCGAAATATTTCGGAAATTTCGTATTTTTATTATTTTATTTTATTATTTTAAAGGGTTTCGCATTAGAGGCTGGTAAATTTTGCCAATTCATGGTAATTATGTTGTTTAATTTTGTGGTTAATTTTCATGTCTTTTTTTATTTTTTCAGACGATAAAAACGAGTCGGTAAGCAACAACAAGCAATGGGTGTTTTGTTATGGCACTGTTGGTAGGCGTTGTACCCCAATTTATTGTTACCATACATTTTTGGATTTACGGTCACGTTAACAGGCGTTAAAAAATTGGCGGATTTTGGATGGTTCCATACTTCTTCGTACACGGATGATAACCCGAATTGCTTTCGACCAAAAGTGGATGATGCAAATTGGAAATGAAATGTGGTTTTAACAGGGCGGCGCTACCTGCTACTGATAACCCGGATTTCTTTTGACCAAAATTAGATAATGGAAATTGGAAATGACATGTGATTTCAACGGGACAGCGCTACCTGCTACTTGGTACTCTGCACTAGTAATTTGAGGGCATGGTTATCTCGGGAAGAGGCGACTTGGAATGACCTAAGATCATATGGCTTTGACCGCCAGTAAGCTACAAATGACTGGTGCCCTCAAAATCAACATTATTCATGCCATAACTCAAACACAGCCTTAATCTATGGTGGGTCTTTCAAATGAAGCAACATAATCGTTGATATCTCACACATAAACTATTTTATATTATATAATAATTTTGAACATCTATTCGTTCCTATTAGAAAACTCTTTAGTTTACAAAAATTTGGAAAATTTATGAACTTAAATTTTATAATTTTTTTTTTTTTTTAAATTTATGAATTTAAATTTTCCGGTTTTATAATTTGAGGAACGTAAACTTCTGTTAACATTATGAAGTATACACAATTGCTTGTTATGATGTCGAAAGTATTTCAGATTGTATGAGGTATTAGGATAAGTTATTTAGACTGTGTATTAATGTTTAGTATGTGATACTCCTACTTGCACCTACGTGTAAATTAAACTAAAAATCAGTAAAATACCCAGCAAAAAGGCATAGAAAGACATAGATAGAATAGCATAAAATTCACGTGCTAAATGCAAATTTCCTTTGTTAAAATAAAAAAAAAATTATCTAAGAATTTTGATGTCAAGCCGATACTATCTCGGAGACCCTACAAAAAGTAATCGCCCCCAAAGACGACAAAACAAATTGATCAAAGGGATAAGAATTCTTGCCAGCTTACTAAAGAAAAAGACAGGGCCAAACCCGCCGTTTAACTCCAATTGTATAGACTACCGTTAAATTTTGCTTCATATCCCTAATTATTGATATTAAAGGCATTTGAATTTAATTGTTTCATATAATTTCACTGTACAAAACATTGCTACAGCGTTAACAACAGAATTTCTTAGTTTGCATTTACTTTAAATATCATCTTTGCCGGGTCTTTATTGAAGAATGTTAATGTTTTTGATCACTTAAATGTTATAATATATAAATATAATCATACATATATGTATATTTTTTATTTTATTTTGCTAAATCATTTCTGTTATAGATAATTGCACAAAATCTATATGTTTTTACAGTTACTGTTTTCATTCAAAAATTTTCCTTCTAACACATTTAAAATTTATGACAAAAATTTACTTAACTATTTGGCTTTGAAATATTTACTAAATACACTTAAACCTAACAAAATATATATGTATTTATATATATGTAAACAACAAATACATTATTTATTATTATATATTGACCACAAATATGCTCTTTTTGGATTTGTCAAGAGGGAGGAGGGAGGGACTAAAAATATTTATAAAATATAACAAAATGTACCCAAAAAATCGTATATTATATGAATTTGATTTAGGGTTGTCATTTTATATGTTTGTTTTTCTTTTTATTTTCTAAAAATGTCGGTTTTTTATATTCTTTGGTTTTACTACATTTATTGTGGGGGACAAAGGTGTGGATTAAATATTTTGTTTAGAAAAAATTTTTTTTTGGTTTTTTTATTTTTTTTTTTTTTTTTTTTCTTTCTCTCTGTATAATTTTATTTAAAGACTAAAGGCACTCAGATTACTTTAATTTTGTTTTCTTTTTTCGGGTGAAATTTTTGTAAATTTAACTATTTTTTCATTTATTTAGGGCGTTTATATTTATATAAATTTATATTTATTATATAAATTTGTTTCTTTTACCTTCTTTACTCTAGTAAGGCTTTGCCGCATCCTTTGAACGTTTCAATTGTACCTTAAGGCGTTTTGTGCCGATCTGGAAACCATGCATCGCCTGTATGGCCGCTCCGGCCGAATGGGGATTATCGTAAGATACGAAGCCGAAACATTTGGACAGATTTGTTTGCTTATCGATGAATACTTTGGCAGATAAGACATTACCAAATGGTAGAAATGTTGAAGCGAGATCGGTATCGGTGAATTCCTGAGGTAGATGGTAAATAAAAAGATTACTGCCTTCGGGTCCTGGAAAAAAGGGGGAAAAAGGTGACTTCAGTATAATATTGATTTAAATATTTTCATACACTTATTAAAAAAATCTATGCTTAAGAGTTCTAGTTGCACGTCCTTGAACTTGGGTGTGTGGCGTACGAGGTTCGGTAAAAAGCAATTGTAATGACTGACAATTGTAATGATTACTTCGTCGGCTACAATATTATTCCATCTATGTAATGTCGCGATCTCGAAAAAAACAAAGGATACAAATAGATTGTAGTAAAAGAAATGTGCCTAAGAAGAAATTTTGCTATACAAAACTGCCCGCAATTTTCATGGAACAAAAATTAATCTAAATGAACAGCCAAATATAACAATCGAGATACAACTTGGGACGGGTCTATCTCTGAGTCTATCTGGTTAATAAAACAAAAGTTCTTCTAAGAACAGTTGAAATATACAATTCAGAAATCCCCACGGCTATCCGGATTCGAGCCATAACCATTTTTACCTATTGTGTAGACATTTTAAGAAGTTTTGAATGTTGGTTTTTCTCATAAAATCACAATGTGCCAAATGAAATTGAGTTTTGTTTAATTTATTTCATTGGAATCGTAGTGAGGACGACTTTGATTTCAGTACCTTAACTTGGGGTGAAAAATAAGATTTGTAGCATATTTCGAAAAAATATAACTTTTGAGATCAATTTATAGTTTAAAACAAGATTTATAACGAGAATACTACCGCGTCCAGGCCAGTTTTTTAATTTTTTTCAAGTTTTTTTCCAAAAAAGTCGTTATTTATTCTCATAAATCTATTTCATCGCCTACAAAGTACGAGTATATCCCCGAGCATGATATACGAAAACGTTTTTTCCAATCCTTGCATCACGCCAAATAGTCACCTTTCTTCAATCGACTCAAAACAATGTCCCCGGAGCCGTCTTTTGAGTCTGGGAAATAGACAGAAATATCGACGTGCTAAATCAGGCAAACACGGTGCTTATGGAGCGATGTTATCTCAATTTTTGGCGGAAAAAATGGTGAATAGCCAATACAATATTTTATACAATATTTTATGCATTTTCTAATTTACTTAATATTGGCCAAAAGGCTTTAAATTACAAGATTGTTAAATGTTAAATGAAATGAAATGAAATGAAATGAAATGAAATGAAATGAAATGAAATGAAATGAAATGAAATGAAATGAAATGAAATGAAATGAAATGAAATGAAATGAAATGAAATGAAATGAAATGTGAGATGGCGCATTATCGTAGTGCAAAAAACTAAAAATTATCTGCTAATAATTCCGGCTCAATTGGTAAATTATTTCTAGATCCAAGTCTCATCTCCCGTAATGTAGTGTTTTTGGCCACTCAAGAATTGACAAGGATTAAAATATCATATTATTAAAATGTAGTGAACTGATCCATTCAACGAGCTCTATAATTATAATTGATGGTAATTCAAGAACAAACCTCGAATTTATTAAATGTGGCTTTCGTTGATATAAATTGATGCTTGTTCGGGGATCTCTTCATCGTCAACTCATTAAACATCTTTGCGCTACAGAAATTCCATTTCGTAAACAAAATTTAATGCAAGATCAGGCTAAAAATTCTTTCATTGCAAAAATCGCCGAGATTCCTTTCTGCGTCGTACATATCTGGCGATTTTTATTTATTTCATAAAAAAGTGCTTGTTTAGAAAATTTAAAAATATTCAAAATATGCTTCCAATATATAATATATAGTGATAGTATCTAAGAGACCTGGACTTTCCAATGGAGTTTTGATCATCCCTTCTCCGGTGCCCATCGATTTCATTACCGTAAATTTTTCATGCATCCACACATCATGATCCGCACAACTTAAACGCCACATTTTAATACACTTTATCACATCGACAGTTAGTGCAAGCGACTATCGTTCGCATGGCCCCAGGTTCAACCCCGCATACAACCCCCTATCATTATTTGAGCGATGGTCACCTCGATGTGTTTGATAATCACTACGACAGTAGTCGAGTAATCGACAAGTTTTAAAAATGCTTCGCAAAAAATGACTTTCGGATTTGTCGTTAAACTGTAGCTCCCGTTAAGTGAGTCTAAAAATAGAAGGCGTATAAGTTCACTGATTATGAAAAGCTCTCCCATTGCTTATTCGTGAGATGCAAGGGAATTTGTTTATTTGTTTTTATCACATCGATTGTGGCATACATAAACTCATTCGTCTTTCTTCTTAAAGACTATTTCTTTCTTTAATTTTAAGGACTATTTTTCTCTCCTATATTCTCAGAACAAGTTCATCCGCTAGTTTCATATCTCGGGATTTCACGATGTACAATAATTCGTAATGTCTTATATAGCTGAATTCTCTTCTGTAGAGAGGGAGAGAGTTTTCCCATCGACTCGCTTACTTAGCCCATAATAGCATCTGCTTAAAAACAAAATTTTTCTCCTAATTTTTACAATTACATAATTTATTTTATTGATGGCGATGCGAAGATAAATAAAATAATTCTGAATTTGAAAGTTATAGTTTCCTATTCTGACGATGCTTTCCAACCGAGTAGAATTCCTGTGCGTCGAATCATATCTATTTGTCGACAAGTACAACGACAATCAAATTTACTTTGCTGAGTTCTTATTAATGCTTGAAAAAACTACAGTAGCATCTAAACTATAGTAGCATCTAGTTCTTATTAATGTTTGAGACAGACGATAGAAGACTACAGTAGCATCTAGACTACAGTAGCAAATAGTTATTATTAATGCTTGAGAAGACTACAGTATCATCTAGACTACAGTAGCATCTAGTTCTTATTAATGCTTGAGAAAACTACAGTAGCATCTAGACTACAGTAGCATCTAGTTCTTATTAATGCTTAAGAGGACTGCAGTAGCATCTAGACTACAGTAGCATCTAGTTCTTGTTAATGCTTGAGAAGACTACAGTAGCATCTAGTTCTTACTAATGGTTGAGAAGACTACAGTAGTATCTAGACTACAGTAACATCTAGTTCTTATTAATGCTTGAGAAGACTACAATAACATCTAGTACTTTTTCATTTTTGCTTCCAATATCATCACTGTGCCCAAGGCCACGTGGCAAACCACTGTTAAGGATTGTGTCAATAATATTCTCCACAGCCTTCATGATTATCATCTCATCTACGTCTAGGGCATCTTTTGGTGCCAATGCCATTCCGTAAGACATATCAACTTGGAAAAAATCCCAATCTCAGTCAACTAACGTTTACCGAACCGTCGGAAGCTGTTTTATAGCGTCAAGTAGATAATATGTGTCGATCACTTTCTCTTGGATCTTAAGCCACATTTGCCGCAGCCTTTTTTCGGTCATGCATGCGTTTTGCATTTTTTAGAAAGCGATCCACGCCCACTACTGGGTCGTTACGACTGGTATTAAATATCTCTGCAGTAAGTGCAGTGCTTTGATCACTTGTACCACCTTCCGGCACTAACATGTCGCGAAATTTTTCCCTTCATATTTGCAGTATACTTTACGTATCCGTAATCAGTTTCCTTTCATTGTCTTTACGGAAAAGGTAAAGGTAATGTATAACTTTCAGGCTTCATTTCTATCCACTGCTACATTATATTTCCTCATTCATCGGATGTTTCCATAAGAGTTTATTCCTTTTGACAATACAGCTTACATAACCTTCCTTCTTCATATACCGTTCCCTCGCTGCAAGCCTTGCCGTTGGCTACAGCATTGGCATTTATGTAACATCTCTTTCCTTAGACGCAATGCGACTTTCTTCATCGGACAGGGAATCTGAACGCAGCTTTCTTTCTTAGGTAGGTATTTTCCGACAGTCGCATTCGAGTGCGCCATAGGTTGCCACTGTGTGTTGGGAACATCAGGGATAGAGGCATTATGTCATAATTGACATATTTATTGGAATAAGCTTGTTTATGTGGATTTTTCACTCTGCTTAGTCTTGCGTCTGTTGCAACAATGTGGCGATTCGGTTGCCTTCCGGCTATTGATCTACTTGGTTTCTCACATTTCGATCAGGGAATAGACAAATTTCTCTGTGGATATCTGTGTGTAGGAATATGTTACCATATTATTATACAGCAACCTGTAGATATCTTTGTATAGGAATCTGTTTCTTTATTATTATGTCCAACATTATTGCCGAATTACTCATTGCGTGAAATTAACCTGTTTGAATCTGTTATCAGACGTTTTGCTATGCAGACTAAGTTTACCTGCTGTAGGTTTAAGACCGTGTTCGCTTCCCATAGTGACATTAAAATTTTCCAAAATTATTGTAACGTCGTGGTCAGAGCCAACGGTCCGATATAGATTGAATGATTAATCTTGCTACCAAGATGTTACTTAAAGACGCTGAATGGTATTTCCCTTGCAGAACTTCGACGAAAGTGAATCCGCTTCAACACCGTGTGAGTTCTACTAGATGATGGAGCTTGCCACATAACCAGGCTTACTATGGCCGAAGTCTATATAGTATTTAATTTCAAGAAACTGAATTTGTTTTGGACTCAAGATCTTCTGATCTAACTACATTACTGTTTAAAAATAATTTAAAAATAAAACTTAATGAAGATTTAAGGTAGGGCTATTCATTTAGTGGTTTCAAAACAACCAATATGGCAAGACTGTCAACTCTTAAATACCTGTCATCTGAAGTGTTATTTATTTAGTGAAAAGTTTGCCATTTACGAATATGGAACGCTTAATAATCGAAGATCGCGTAAAAATAGTTAAAACTTACAAGAAAAGTGGTACGAACAAAATTTTCTTCAGCGATGAAGCTCATTTCTCACTCAGGGGTGATGGTGGTGGTCAACAAGTAAAATTAGCACATATGGGGCTCGAAGAACCCAGAAGTGATTGTGGAAAAGCCTTTGCATCTGAAAAAAGTAATCGTTTGGTGCCCATTATGGTTTGGAGGTGTCATTGGGCCGTAATTTTTCGAAAATGACTCAGGAGGAATATCAAAAGGATCCACCACTGCGACCAATCCGGAGGCGGTCATTTATACGACATTGTATTTTGTGCATAACGGCAAGGTCCAATTATTATAACGAAATAAAAGTTTCACCTAAATCATAACTTTATGTGTATTTTATTTAATTTTACTTTTGAAAAATGGGTTTCAATAATACATTAAAATTATGAAAATTATTAGAATTAACAAAATCTTATTAAAGTTTCTTAAAGTAGCGGCATTCATCAACCGCCCTGTACTCTTATAATAAATATTACGTCTTAATGCGGGTTTTAGGTATGCGCTCGCTAAGAGAATTAAACCGCTAGAAATGTTATTTAAGGTTTTTTACTATATTCTGAAATATCTTCTAATTGTAACCAAATCGTTTACAATTAAATGAGTAACCATTTATCGTCTATTTGATGAGACTTATGAGTTCAAATATTTCATTGCAACATTTTCTATTCCACGCAATCATCTAGACATACTCGTATGTGCATAATTATTGTTGCATTTTCCTTTGTGTGTGTATGTGTACTTACCTTCAATTTGTTTTCCAGCAACGCCTGCGGCGGCTGCCTGCAGGGCTGATGCCGCAAGTGGAGCAGTTGCGGCTGCTGCATAAGCACCATTGGTCAATGGATTAAGCGCTGGGGCGTACGGTGATGTGAGAGCATCAGCACCAGTCCCTACATGGAAATAGACAAGGCAAAAAGAGACACACACGCATACAAATTAGAAAGATTTTTTTTTTATTTTAAATATTTAATTATAAGAAACATTTAATTTACAATACTAAATGTGGCGAAAGACAAATGGGGGAATTTAACTTAAAAAATGCAACTCGTTATCATAATTATGTTGTAGTTTGTTTTCGGGCGTTGAAAAGGACCAAAAGAAAAAGGCTATGAAAAGGACCTTATGCTATAATAAAGAACACGCACACACGCACAGACAATAATACAAACACATTCATAAAGACAATCAACACTTACAGACACATTTAAAGCAAAACATGTACGTACTACAGTCTGGAACACCAGTCCTTGTACAGAGAGAGGGAGGGAGAACGAATTATAGTCGCACACCGACAACAGCACAAAGTCATATGAATAAAAGGATACCAAAAAAAACAGGATTCAATGATATTACTCTGTGTGTTTAGTGAGTGCGAATGTGTCCCTTTGTCTGTAGCTTGTTTTAATTGTCTGTGTGAGTCCTTTCTAATTATACGAGTACAAGTGTATAATAACTTTATGCTTTTTTTCCAAGCTCACACAAATGTTTCCCCAAATGTAGGTATGTCGGCTTGTGTATGGCAATGTTTTTGTGAGTCTTTATTAAAATACATAAATAACACAGAAAAAACGTAAATACATACAAACAAAAGAAACTTAAATTATCCTTTACTAGAACAGCATGAAAATTTGTTTCCCGCTGATAGAGTTCGGGAGTTTGTGTGTAGTATAACTAATAACAGGGCAGTCTCGATTTTGGGCAGTATATAAAAACATAGCTAACAAATCGTAACGCTTAAAAATCGCCAAAATTATGCTAAAATATAATCATTTTCAAATCGAAAATTGTTCAAAGTGGTTGTTGAAAATACAAGTTATTCTAGTACAATAATAGTAACATTATCTGAAGACGATCAATTAATCTCTGAAATTAGTGCAATTGAAATGAAATTGTCACAAATTTGGTTGTAGAGGGATGCTGTGTGATTTTCAGTAAAAGTAATTTCAGTTGCATTTCTGGGCGAAAATTTTTGTTGAAATCATAAAAATTCGACACT
>JAHXMU010025298.1:32948-56441 GCA_019455685.1 Philornis downsi
CATTTCTGGGCGAAAATTTTTATTGAAATCATAAAAATTCGACACAGTTAATGATACAACCCATTTCGATTTTCATAATTTTGAACTGAAATTGTCATAAATTTGGCCGTAAAGGGATGCTGTGTGATCCTTAGTAAAAGTAATTTGAGTTGCATTTCGGGGCGAAAATTTTTATTGAAATCATAAAAATTTGACACAGTTAATGATACAACCCATTACGATTTTCATAATTTTGAACTAAAATTGTCATAAATTTGGCCGTATAGGGATGCTGTGTGATCCTTAGTAAAAGTAATTTGAGTTGCATTTCTGGGCGAAATTTTTTTGTTGAAATCATAAAAAATTCGACACTGTTAATGATACAACCCATTACGATTTTCATAATTTTGAAA
Source organism: Philornis downsi (assembly GCA_019455685.1). NCBI lineage: Eukaryota > Metazoa > Arthropoda > Insecta > Diptera > Muscidae > Philornis > Philornis downsi. The sequence continues at coordinate 33,341 of JAHXMU010025298.1, forward strand.
TGAAATTGTCACAAATTTGGCCGTAAAGGGATGCTGTATGATCCTTAGTAATATAATTTGAGTTGTGTTTCTGGAGGAAGATTTTTGTTGAAATCATAAAAATTCGACACTGTCAACGATGCAACCCATTACGATTTTTATAATTTTGATCTTAAATATATGCAAATAATTATTACAGTTGCCTTTTAATCTGTTTGGAGATATTTAAAGGATTGAGTATTATTGCATTTTATATAATTTTTGCACTAATCAAGAAAATGTTTTTATGAAAATTTGCTATCGGCAAATCGAAGTTTTTAGAAAAAAATCTATGTGTCTGCAATTGTTTTGGAAGTTAAACTTTTAAGTCAAAAAAATCACAAGTATAATCATTTTAAAATTCAAAATTGTTCAAAAATGGTTGTTAATGTTTAATTTTCGTAAAAATAGAAGTTATTCTAAAAGAAAATTAATAGCAACATTATCTGAAGATGATCAATTAATCTCTGAAAATAGTGAAATTGAAATTTATACAAATTTGGTGGTGAAGGGATGCTGTGTGATTTTCAGTAAAGTTAATTTTATTTGCATTTCTGGAAAATGATATAAAGCATATAGACCACTTCCAAAATTAACGAAATTGTAAATGTGTTTAGTCAGACCACTTGTAAAAACAGTCCAATACCCTAATTATCGTATTAAAGATTAACAAAAAGGGTTTGTGGGCATCTTTTCGAATTAAACAACAACAAAAAAAAAGTTGAATTCTTAATTGTGGGATTTCTTAAATAAGTCTAAAATTAATATCCAACCCCTGAAGTCTTATAATAATTGTTAAACAGCTTATAATAGTTGGGATAAATTAGAGACATATACGGCAATTGCGCGGACATAAACAAATTCCCTTCCCATCTCATGAATGAGTAATGGGAGAGTTTCTCACATTCAGTGGGCTTGCATACATCCAATTTTTAGGCTCACATTAAATTTTTTAGGTTTAACGACGATTCGGATCATTACAGTAAGAGAAGCATTCGGCAGACTTGTTGATTACAAATAATGATACAAGGGCGGTCCTAAAACTAGCCGACCTAACATATAGATGCTGCCAGTAGTTCCAAAAAATAATGTTGGTGAAAAGTGGCACTCTTATAAAACTTATTATTTAAGTTTCAAGGCGCCACGTTGTTTAGTGTTTCTATTTCAGCCATAAAAAGTAAACGATCTCAGTGAATTTGTTAACATGGAAAAAATTGGTCCCCCATATTTAATATGTAATATAGGGTGATTTTTTAAGAAGTTTGGCAGCAATTGCGTCCAAACGTCATCTGTCAAAGTAAACAGTGTGCAGTATACTCTGCCATTTTATCATGGAAAGACTAACAAACGAGCAACGATTGCAAATCGTTGAAAATTATTATCAAAATTCGAGCTCCGTGACAAATGTGCATCGTCTGATACGACCATTTTATGGTCGTCATAATCGACCTACTGAATCAACAATTCGTGCTGTTATCTTCAAATTTCGCACCAAATTTACCTTGTTGGACATAAAACCATCGGATCGCATGCGTAGAGTGCGTACCGAAGAAAATATTGCAGCCGTAGCGACCAGTGTTAATGATGATCGTGAAATGTCAATTCGTTGCCGTTCTTAGCGATTGGGCATGTGTTACCCAACCATAAAATTCAACTCACGCAAGAACGTGAACGTTTAATTTTTGATGAATGGGCATTACAACAGCTCAATGAAAATCCGCTGTTTTATCGAAAAATTGTGTTCAGCGGGGCTCATTCTTGCTGAACGGATACGTACACAAGCAAAACTGTCGCATCTGAAGCGATGAACAGCCACATGCCATACATGAATTACCGATGCATCCCGAAAAAACGACAGTCTGGTGTGGTGTGATGATGCCAGCCCATAGGTGGCATCATCGGTCCATTTTCCTTCAAAGGCGACCGTGGAAGAAACGTTACCGTCAACGGCGAACGATATCGAGCCATGATACACGATTTGTTTGCCCCAGTTAGCTGAGTTAAACTTAGTTGATATGTGGTTTCATCAGGACGGTGCAACATGCCACACTGCTCGTGAAACAATGGATATGTTGAGGGATGAATTTGATGAGCAGCTTATCTCTCGATTTGGCTCTGTGGGTTGGCCCCCAAGATCCTGCGATATAACGCCTCTTGATTATTTCTTGTGGGGTCATATCAAGTCGTTAGTCCATGTGGACAAGCCGAACACTATTGAAGCCTTATAGGATAACATAACACGTGTTATTTGTGGAATTCGTGGAATACAGGCCAAAATGCTTGAAAAAGTGACGAAAATTTGAACATTCGGAATGGACGTTTTGGGACAACATTTACATGAAATTATCTTTAAAAATTAAATCGCAAAGGCAAGTTTATCGACTCCAAAAAAAATTTAATATATGATGCAAATTTGTGTGTTTTATTCGATTTAAAAAAAAAAACTACGATTAAAAAATCACCCTTTATTTCCATTTAAAAGGCCTCGATCTAACCTATATTTAAGCCGAGCTAGGTTCTACTCTATTGAAGTCTGCTCCTCCGTTTTAAAATAAGGCGGCAGAGTTTAAACGAGGCCGTTCGAGCTGCCAAGGCGAACACTGTAGTGGTCGACCAATTGAGTGGTCCACGCCAGGCACATTACAGAAAATTCATAAATCGCTGTATTCTTATGAGAAATTATACATCTGAAGTTTGAATTTAGAAACTATGGAGGAATCACTGAATCACACCCTAAGTCGATCAGTTTCTATAAGTGATAGCCTAAGGGGGATGGTAATGCGTACCATTTTCATTCGCGAATATAAGTTTACTGTATACCTGATATTTGCCACATCATACTGAATTTACTGCAATTAAATGGAAGGCATGAATTTAAAAATATATGAGTTAAATCGTGAAATTTGTGAGGGAATTTCCAAAGAGGGCGTGGTTATCAAATTGATTTTTTCTTTGCAATTTTATCAAACATTATCAAAAATGTGGGTTACTACTGCCTGCGAATTAAGGGTTATAGCAAAAAAAAAAATTATTTCTATACCTCAGTCCTAAGATTATTAGGTTTAAATCAATACAAAGGATAATAAGTTAGGTTACTGCTGCTGCTTATTATGCAGAAATTACCGAGGAAGAATTTAATTTTGCGAAAACAACTAAATTGTATGGCAGTTACCTGAAAGAGGGTGGCGATCCTAATCATTTTTATTCTAAGTCTTATCTTTAGCAAACGCTTAACGTGTACCAAATTTCACTGAATTTTGTGCAATTAAATAAAGGATATGAACCTTGACATAAGTGGTCCACATGAGGTATTCATATGATAGGCACCAGAAAAGGCTTGGTTAATCGTTCAGTTCGTTTCAAATTCTGCCAAATATTATAAATCAAAACAAAATTTACGTTACCACAGTCCAGAATTAGAAGCCACAGGGAATAAATTGAAATTTAAAAAATCAGTCAAATCGTATGGGAGGAACCAGTAGGACCCATTTTAAACTACAACTACAGTCTATGCTGTGCTAATACATTTGCTGAAATCAGTCAGTGAAATTCTACTTTAATTTTTGGAAATTTTTCATCATTCGACAATGGCGTTTTGCATTTAATCGATGTAACAGCTTTAATCAAAATTACCCTTTGTGTTTTGTCACCATTTCAATGAAAAGTTGTCATCAATGCGAAACAAAATTGTCCCGAACAAAAAATGTTTAAAGTATGAAATATTTCAGTTTTCAAACTCCTTGTGGTCCCAAGAATTTCTGCCATTCGTTAACTCATACTTTATTTAGAAATTAAAGTATTTCTATAACAAAAAACACACTTCTATAAGTACGTTTTTTTAATGTACAATATTAGCGGATGAAAAATTAGAAGAAATAAAACAAAATATAATTTTTTTAGAAAAATCTATCAAATATTCGCTTAAGTAAAGCAATGCCATTTGCGAAATGCCAAAACTTTCATATGATATATGATATGAAAACACATATGGTCAAAATAATAAGTACACCCTATATTTTTTTCAGAAGCTCGTAGACGAAAATTTATTTAAATTAAAAGAAAACCAAATACTGATTTCTTTTGTTAGAACACTTGAAATAAAATAAATTCTAAAACGATAACAAGAACAAAAATTTAATTCAGTATTTTTCGAAAAGTAAGAAATTAATCAAAAAAAAATTGACAAAATAATAAGTACATTTAGTTAAAATAAGCAAAAAAGTGAAAAAAATCAAATTTTTTTTTGTTAAATCGGCTGAGTTTCGTTAAAAGCCGGTATATCCACCTTTATTTTCAATTATTTTCAATTATTTTGTTGACTCTTTTTGGCATGCTGCCAATAAACTTCCTGCAGGTTTCCACTGGTATTTCATACCAAGTTTTTTGAACAAAATTTCATAACTGATTCTTATCTTTAAAAACTTCCTTTCCAATTCTTTGTTTCAACTCTCCCCAAAGATTTTCGATTGGATTTAAGTCCGGAGGTTGAATTGGCCAGTCAAGAAGGGCAACATTATTATCTTGGAAACAATCCTTTACCAATGCAGAAGTATGCTTCGGATCGTTATCCTGCTGGAATGTCACTGTAAGAGGCATACTTTCCACAGCATAATTCAACATCGTATTTTCCAAGATATCTTTGTAGTGGAATCTGGTCATAGTATCGGTGATTCGATGTATCGGACTGACACCATACCACGAGAAACAGCCCCAGACCATAATATTGCCGCAATCGTGCTTGACCGTCTTCTTTGTAAAGCGAACATGGAATTCCGAGCACAGTCGTTTCCAAATACATTAATTTTTGTTTCATCGCCCCACAAAATGTTGCGCCATCTTTTTTCACCGTCTCCTCCGGACCAATTGGAATGACTTCTTGCAAATGTATTCATAATTGTTCACCCCCATTCCTGTCTTCACAACTCATTAAAAAAATATATTAAGTGTTGACTATTCCTCGCTATACGATTGCGATCTTACACGTACTCTATTTTTGTACTCATAGAAGCTAATCTTCAATTTTATTACGATTTTGAAAGTCAGTGTAAGAAACTTTTACTTAACTCGTCGATAGCTCAACTGCTTGAAGTGTTCGTTAGAATATCTGGGTGATCACCGCTCAAAGATGATAGATGTGTGTATGAGAGATCGAACTCACGATCATGCGAACAATAACCGCCTATACCAATTATCGTACCACGGTCATTTGGACCGGAGTAAGATGTTTTCCTGAACAGATGTGTTGGGTGTGAAATAAAAGTAAGAGATTTCATGTTTCAGAATCAAACTAGAGCAATGTTCTAAATTTATTCAAATTCCTATCGATTATACATATATTATGATTATATCGATTATATCGAATCTATCAGCTTAATTGCCGACTGATCCAGACTATATCGTATTCGAAATGTATAAACTTAAACTAGATCTATGTCCACATAATTCCATAATGGAGCATTTACTGTCAGCACATGTACGTGTGTCACAGTTCAAGTATAAATTTGACTCTGTGAGTTTGTGGATAAGTTTGTATATAAGCTTGTATTTATGAACGTGTGACTTACAAAATTAAAATTTTTATGCTTTTGTGTTAAATACTTCTGTTGCTTTTATTGTAAAAAAACACACACAAATGTATGAACGAATCGAAAAAAAAAAAAAAAAGATTTCAACAAAAGGATTTGAGATTGGCGCTCAGTTGCACACAGGTCCTGCAGAGCACACTGAAAAGGTGCATGCTTTTTGTTTTTGTATTCTGCTTTGTTTGTTTGATGATTTCACCATTTTCACTTGCTCTTCTTTTGTTTGCTTTTTGGCATTTTTCTATTGTTGTTTTTAATTGAGGTGCTCGAACATAAAAAACGATAATAAATAAAACAAAAATGTTTTAAAAGCTAGCGATATTTTTTTATGGCAGCCACTATCTGCCTGTTTACTCTGGATTTTAGCAAGTTAACAGCACTAATTGAGAGGCAGTGTGGTCTAAGAATTATGCTACAAGTTCATATGTTAAAATACTGGTAATGGAAAATCTTCGTTTACACACATTGTGAGCATTTAGGCCATAAAGCTAATAATTATCGGCATTAACTTTTTCATTTTATACTAAATCTCACTTACAGGACGAAAGGAATTAACTAATTATTAAGTAATCCGTGACATATTTTAAAGAATTTCTAATGCTAACAGGCATTCTGTTAGTAACTCTCCTTTTTTTAAGAAATGTTAACTATGAAACCAAATAACGGAATTGAATGAAGCCTCAACATTTTTTTGGGACACATTTTTTTAAGGTCATGTCCTACTTTTTTGTTTTGTGTGCTCCTTTCCAAATGGAATACAAAATTCTTGCATGCCATTTTATAAAGGATACAAGATCAGGTTTCTATAGAAATATTTTGAAAATATCTCTGAATCTCAAAATTAAGGAAACACAATTCTTGCTGAATGTTACAATTTTGTGGTTTATTAAATTTGGACTTGTCTTTCTGCGGTATGTTTAATTTTAAATTGTGTAGAAAAGCAATAACATATTAAACATTTTTCTAATATATTACATAGCAACTCGTTTATTGACATGTACTAGAACATCTAAATCAGCCCTACCCTTTTTTGGAAGTCCTTAAACATGCTTCCTCGATGTAGCGCGGTGAATGAGGCATGTTTTACAGCCGTTAATTGAATTTTACCCGACGAACAGCTTCCAGCTTCTGACGGCAAATGTTTTATCCTGAATATTAAAATAAATTCGTGAAGATAAAATAAATTTCCTTGCATTCCATGAACGAGATATGGAAGAACACATTCAATGAGCCTACATATACGAGTATTCTATTTGCAGACTCACTCTGTGAGAATCCAGGCCAGAAAAAGCCGCTCTGTAATGCGTTCCTATAGAAGGCATACTGCCGAGTATCAGCGGTTCTATAGGGTGGCACATAAGTAACGCTAAGATTTGATCAGTGAATATAATTTTTGCTTTGTCTTTTTTTTTTGTCTCTTTACAGAATTAACTAAATAATACTTGGGAAATTTATGATGGAAAGGCTCAGCACAAAACAAAGAACCAAAGTTGTTCAACTTTACTTTAAAAGTCAGCATTCGATTATTCAGATCATATTGGAATTTCTTTCATGTTCGAAATGCTCCTAGCACTCCAACAATTTACCGATTGGTTCAGCGTTTTGGGCAACAAGGGGCTGTCTGTGATCTTCCGCGTGTTGGAAAACCTCGTGCAGTTCGAAATGAAGTGACCATTGCTCGAGTGCAAGCAAGTATTGAGGAAAACCCCGAAACTTCCACCAGCCGACTTTCTCAGCAGTTAGAGATGTCTAGAATTTTACATATGTTGTATCTTTTCCCATATAAGATGCAATTGGTTCACGGGTTAAAACCAAATGATGCACAAGAAAGCTTTCAATATAAAGGGTGTCCCAACAACATAGAAGGTACGAGGTTAGTAAAAATGGAGCGCTACACGAGTGAACAACGCATTCTCATTGTGAAATTGTTTTACCAAAATGGTGAAAGTTTTGCGGCTACAGTTCGCAAATTGCGATCAATTTGGGGTCACAATAATGCTTCGAAAGAGTCAACTGTAAGGAGATTTATGGGTAAATTTGCCAAAACTGGGTCTGTTAGTGATGTAAAGACAACATCGCGCCTTCGACCAGGTCGATCGACCGAAAATGTCGCAGCTGTACGTGATGATGTTGCTCCAACTCCATCCACCTCAATTCGACACCGAGCTCATCAAATTGGTGTCTCCAAATCCACTATGCAGCAAATTTTGACGAAAGATTTGCATCTTCATGCATACAAAGTTCAATTGACTCAGGAACTGAAGTCAGCTGACCATGGACAGCGAAAGGAGTTCGTTAATTGAGTATTGGAGAGACAACATGAAAATGCTGATTTTGCCGATAAAATCATCTTCAGTGACGAGACCCATTTCCATCTTGATGGCTTCGTCAATAGACAGAATTGCCCCATTTGGGGTGAGGAAAATCCTCGAGTGATTATCGAGAAGCAAATGCATCCTCAACGTGTCACTGTGTGGTGTGGATTTTGGGCTGGAGGAATCATTGGACCTTTTTTATGAAAATGAGGAATGTCAAGCGCAAACAGTCAATGGTGTTCGGTATCGTGAGATGATAACCAGTTTTTTCGTGCCTAGAATTGAAGAAATGAATGTGGAGGGCATGTGGTTTCAACTAGATGGCGCCACATGTTATACAACCAGAGAAACAATTCAATTGCTGCATCAGTCATGTAAATCTTGCGTTCTTGTTGGGACATCCTTTAGTAGCCGTTAACGTTACTTATGCGCCACCCTTTATAAGCACCATGTAGCGGCAGTATCCAGCTCCAATCGTAAATAATCATAAACTTCTTTAATGATTTATACAAAATTATTCATGCATTTTATTGATGAACATTTTCAATTCAATACAATTTACAGTTTATAAACTGCTTTTTTAGAATGTGACAGAAATTACTCAAACAAAAAATGTTCATTCGGTTACCAAAGGTATGACAAACCGAATTTACATCATTTTAGTGTAAGGGCTTAATAAAAATAACACACCAAAATCTAATTAATCTCACACTGAAATTCGTATGACCATGGTATATTTTTTACATTGGCGTTTGTGCTCACCCCTGGCTACTATTTAAAAAACAACCGCCCATCGCGAGCAAAAATCATAAAAATCTGTGCAAAGGTAAATGTAAATTGTAAAAATGTTTTAAATATATTTCATCGGAGTCATATTTTATGGTCCATAAACGAAGTTATGAAATTGAAATGTTAAAAAATTACAATTTTTTTTTTCACTGTTACTACCCAGCGGAGATTGATAACAAAATTGCTCACGATGATGAAGTTTTTTCCCTTATTCAATATTTTTCTCACAAATTAATTTTTGTAGGCAAAGGTTAGTGCCGTTAAGGGGAGGCTGCACAAAAAATTTCTTTAAAGCTGATACCAGTAAATTTAAAAAAGTTGCCTTTGTACAATTCCTGAAGTCGAGAGGCCATACAATTTGAAAGACTTCAAATATAAAACGAATAACAAAATTTAAATTAACCAAAGGGCAAGTGAAAAACTAATTCTTTTATTGTTATGCGTGGAAATATTGAATATCGAGCAACAAGTAAATATTTATTTTGACCATACATATTTTTATAAAAAAGTGTAATAAATAAAAAATAATCATAAAACATTGCATTTGTTTCACAAAATAATTCCATACTATATAAAACGCATACTGTCAACCAGCTGGATTTAGCCATTAAATGGAAACACATCAATAAAGTGGTTACGTTTTATTTGTCTTTCGACCAACTAAAAACTGGTAGCATTCATTCATGATGAAATAAACAAATCAGAGTGAAATGTTATTGTTTATTGAGCAAAGTATTCATTCGTATTGCATAAAAGATGACTAAACAGAGCGACAAATATTTAGCTATATCTATTCATATGCAGACATATACGGCTACTATTGTGTTTCCCCTTCAATCTGGATTCCAAAATGTAAATTTCAAATTTGGTGACTAGAAACATAGCATTAAATATAACGTTAAATCATGAATTTATGATTGCCGTAAGAAAAACACTCATCAAATGAATCCATCTTGTTAAATTTAGTTGTTTTTGTTTATTAGCACATCATTTTTAAGCTATTAGTTTGAAATTAACTGAAATAAATTTAAATTTTTTTTCTTTTCTTATCATATTTTGAACTAATACCATAGTTCGGCAATATAAGAACGCACCTCACACCATTCGCCTGGGCATCGCAATGGGAATTTTTGGCAAAGGCTACAACTGCATTCTGTTTATAGTAGTTAGAAATATTCATTTGAAACCTTTGAATTCTTTGAATTTGTTGAATGTTTTGAATTTTTTGAATTCTTTGAAATCTTTGAATTCTTTGAATTTTTTGAATTCTTTAAATTCTTTGAATTCTCTGAATTCTTTGAAATATTGGAATTTTGTGAATTCAATTTTTTTAATTCTTTGAGTCCTTTTAATTGTTTGACATCCTTTGATTTCTTTGAATTGTTTGGAATCCTTTAAATTCTTTGAAATTCTTTGAAATTCTTTGAAATTCTTTAAATTGTTGAAAATCCTTTGAATTCCTTGAAATTCTTTGAATTTTTTTGAACTCTTTAAATTCTTTAAAGTCCTTTGAATTCTTTGCATTTTTTTGGATTCTTTGAATTCTTCAAATTCTTTGAATTCTTTAAATTCTTTGAAATCCGTTGAATTTGCTGAATTTTTTTGAACGAATTTCATTCGTTTCTAAATTCTTAAAATTCTTTGAAATAGTTTGAAATCCTTTGAATTCTTGGAATTTTTGAATTTTTTAAATTCTTTAAATTCATTGAAATCCTTTGAACTCTTTAAATTCTTTGAAGTCCTTTGAATTCTTTGGATTCTTTGAATCCTTTAAATTGTTTAAAATCAATTTGATTCTTTGAAATTCTTTGTACGTTTTAAACTCTTTGAAATCATCTGCATTTTTTTTTAATTTTTTGAACTCTTTGAAATTCTTTGTCTGCATTTTTTGAATTTTTTGAACTCTTTGAAATTCCTTGAACTTTTTAAATTCTTTAAATTGTTTGAAATCCTTTAAATTGTATGAATTCTTTGAACCTTGACTTTTTTCAACTCTTCAAAATCTTTGAATTTTTTGGAATATTTCTATAAAATATTTCAATTAGTAACGTTACTTGATTTAATTGGATGATGTATTAATTTCGTTTAATTAATAAACATTTCCATCACCAGTAAAAAATTTCATATGGCCCCAACATTTGAAATTCTTAGTATCGTAACGGCACCTTCCATAAAGATTGAAATTGATTGTTTAAGTAAAAAAGGTGGTATTTGAGGCACATTTTCAATTCCCTCCCTTATCTATTGAATATTATTTGTTCCTATTCCTTTATCGCTACTCCTTCTCTTAAGTTAGTTCAATTGCTAAAAAGTATAGAATCAGTTCTCACCCAAAATTTTAAAATTAGTGGATGAGAAGGATTGTTTGTATTTACTAACAAACCCCTTTTATGTTAGCATTTCCCTCAGTGATATATTAAACCACTTTGGCTTGGATCCGACGTACCAGGCCTAGAAATGTAACCTTTTTTTAGAAACATATATTTTTAGAAATATATATTGGAAATAATGTTTGTTCAATATACTCTCCAATACACTGAACTTTGGCTCGTTCTGGCAGAAAATGCTAGTCACTTGAACATAGTTAACTAAAGTGCTTGTTTTTAATCTATATCTATCTTCGACCTATAACGCAATTCGTCTGCCATTCAATTTCTGATAAAATCCGAATTTAAAATTTTCAAATAAGCGTGAAATATTTTGCCTTAGGAAGCGTCCATCTTTCTCATCAAGCAATCAATTACAACATGAAATTTATGAATTTAAATGTCATTTCTATATGAGGAGTTAACATCCCAAATAGTTATTATCCGTTCATGGAAAAAACAACATTTCCAAGTCATTGTTTGAGTGTTGCCACCCATCCGGGCACAGAATAGTTCAGTCAACATGGAAAAAACTAATTAAAGCAAAAGGACAACAACTAACTACACAACATATTGGATTATTGTTCATATTCTGGAATTTGTACTCGATTTTTTGTCTTTTTTGCCAGTCGTTTTTCAAACTTCAGCCATTGTCACTGAATTCTGATGCTGCTGTGAGAGAAAAAATGAAAATCCTGAATAAAGTCTTTGTTTCGTTAGAGCGCAATTTTGTCATATTCTGTCGAATACAAAAACGTTTGAATATGTTGCCGTTTTTTTTTTTCGTCTATTTTCATTTCAATATTTTCATTTATTGCATTCCATTCACCGGAGCTTTACAAAGCTTTGTATACCGTAAGAGTGTTTGTTCGTTTGCATTGCTTTATGAACAATGGGAAAAATTTTATTACTATTTCTTTTTTTTTTAAATTTTTGAAGTTTGATATTTTGGCAAAATGAATATGTTTTTACGGAAGGTATTCTCACAAAGCTTTATAAATGAGTTTGGAATTCGGGCGAACTTTAGAACGCTTGGAATTTAATTTCAAATATTACAAAAAATTGTCAGACAAATAGTAAAATCATAAAAATCGTATGAAATTTCGTGAGGTGATGAGATGCACCATTTTGATGGTAGGCGATGTGAACTGCAAAGAAAGTCAGACAAGGAGCCCGATTGAAGTCAAGTGAACTAATATTTTCCATAATGTTCATCCTTCAACCAGTTAAAATATATTTTTTAATAAGTTGTATCATCCAGCACAGTTTTGACAGGTAAACAACTTTTGCGAAAATGGTTACAATCGAAAGAGCAGAGATCACCATCGAATTGAAAAAAGTTTACAGCAATTTTGGTACATCGATAGTAAATCGAGTGAAATTGAAGTAAATCCGATTCATAAATTGATGTGTTTGATGTTATAATCTTTTGATTTTTCGTATTTAAAGTAAGTTTAATAGCTTAACTGGGATTTAATTTTGACTTTACTTAGAGAAATACCTTAGAGAATACCTAGATGCACGAGGCACACAGCACGGTCAATTTTGGCTTTATTGCATGAAAAGTTTTCAGAAAGCGTAATTTCACATTTTGGCAACGTCAATTGGTCAACAAAATCATGCAATTTGACGTCGTTAGACTTGTTGGGTTACGTCAAAAACCGTGTTTACGTAGATAATTCCCAAACGTTGGAGCATTTGAAATCCAACATTCGTCAAGTTATCGTCGAGATACCGCCCAAAATGTGTGGAAAAGTGGTCACAAACTATCCCAATCAATCCATAGGGGCATTTTGCTCTAAGGAAGTATTATTAAAAGTAGCGTATCCTTATAAAAATTGTTTTCCAAGGGGCTTTTGTAATAAAGTCGTTTTCCACGACATTATTCTATAGAAATAGTGTGTTTATTGACAGTTTTCCATACTAAAAATTCATTCCATGACATCATATTATATTAAAAATTAATCTTCCAGTCATTTTTTCATAGGAGAAAGCATCTTTAATGACACTTTCCACAACATGAAAAGTTGTCTTCATGACATTTTCATTTAAAAAAGTGTTTTTCATGACTTTTCCCATATAGAAAAGTGCAATGAAAGATAACTTATCCATAAGAAAGCAAAGTACTGATAACAAAAAATGTCAGAAAAGTTACTTCTCCAATGTAAAGGTATTATGGAAAACACTTTTCATATATGATAGGGTCATCAGAGACACTTTTCCTATAGAATATCGTCATGAAAAACGGTCTCTATTTAAAAAAAAAAACTGTCATAAAAGATGCTCGTATATCGTACAGAAATGTTATGAAGGACACTTTTTCTGTACGAAACGGTATCATGCCAAACAGTATCATTTAAGGATCATACACAAAATTGCATGGAAGCCGCTTTTCACATAGAAAAGCATTACAGAAATCGCTTCTCATATTAAAAATGCTGTAGAAAACACTTCCATAAAAAAATGTACTGAAAAAAAGTACATTCGCTTTAGGCGCCTTTCCCGCAGAGAAGTATCATATTTGGCACTTTTCCTATACTATATTATACTATCGAAGACACTTTCTCTATAAGAAAAAAGTGTCATAGAAGACATTCCTGATATAACAAAATATGATGGAAGACACTTTTCGTACAGAAAAGGGTCTTAGAAGTGTTTTTCTTATAGAAAAATATAATGAAAAACGATTTCTACATAGAAATGTGTTACTCCTTCCGCCTGGGAAAGTATTATGGAATGCTTTTTTCAAATGGAAAGGTGTCAAGGAGAACACTTTTTATATAGGCGGGTGTTTCGAATAATGTAATTAAATACAATTTTCAATTGGGCATACTTTTTATTTGTCTTTTCTTTATAAATTGTCTTTTATGACACTAACAATTTTTTCAATGACACATTTCTATATGAGATTTACTTTTCAATACACTTTCGTCTATAAAAGCGCCTTCTAACAGAAAAAGCGTCCTCCGTGGAAGGAACATTACAAAAAGGAAATCTGTTAGCAGTCACTTTTTTGCGTAGAAAAGTACCCTTTAAAGAGTTTATAGGAAATCTCTTGGAATATTCTTTGTTGTGAAATATTGATGTAGAAGACTGTCTTACAAAAAACATTTCGCTTAGAAAAGCATTGTGGAAATTATTTTTCATGTACAGAAAATTCTTGAAAAACACATTTCTTATAAGAAAATGCCTTGGAAAAAATGATCATGTAAAAATTTTCACAAACAAATTGAGCTTGTTGCAAGTGTATTGACAAAAACTTTCCATGTGAAAGTGTGTAGAAAAGTGTCTGAAGGTATATTCCATATAAGTGTGTCTGGGAAGACAATATTTCTATTTGACTTTTCGTTAGTAAAATTATTTTCCATGGGTATTTTCTTTAAATAAAAAACTTTAGTCAACATTGTTTTGTACTATAAATAATATCAAAAACACTTTCCTTTAGGAAAGTTTTCCCAATTGCACTTTCTTATTTTCACTTAAAAAAATTTTTCTTTAAGGCACTTTTCTAAACAAAACGGCCTTCCAAATAACCTTTGTATATTGTATATTGTATTGTATATTATTTATAAAGCATCTTTCAAGCCCTAGTATATGAAGGCAGGTGTCCAAAGTCATTATTTTTAATAAACATCTCTAATATATCGGGTGATTCGGAAAGTTTGTTCGATTTAAAAAAAAAAATATATTTACAAATGTTTATACAAGAAAACAATTATTTTAATCTATTACATAATCTCCACCTTCTTTAATAAAATCTTCCCACCTCTCTGGGATTTTTTTAATTCCTCTCTCATAAAACTCGGGTGGTTTTTCTGAAAAGAAACGTTCAATTCCTCGTCGTTATAGAAATTCAAATCCTTCAAGTGATTGCTCAGACTGAGAAATAGGTGATAGTTGGACGGGGCGAAGTCTGGGGACGGTGGGTGAGGTAAAGCTTCCCTCTCAAACTCTGACAGTTTCTGATGGGTCCGCAAGACAGTGTAAGGTCTCGGTGAGAGAGTGAGGTACCCACACATAGAGGGTGCTCACAAATTCGAGCTCTTTTATGAGCGCGTGAAGAGTTGAGATCGATTTTTTTTTATTATTTCCCTAACTGTTGGACGAGAATTAACAATAATTAAATATCTCACCTCCCCGGAAACAATTTCCTGCGGTCGTTTTAATTAGGGAGCGTCCGTTACGGAGAAGTCGCCCATAAAAAATCTAATCTAAACCATTTCTGACAAGTCTTTCATTTGACCCGTTTTGTTCATAAACAGACTTTATTTTTCGGCTGGCTTCAGTAGCTGTTTTTCTTTTTCAGAAATAATACAGCATATTATGCCTGAAATAAACTTTTTCGCTCATTTTCTCCATTTTATACTCACGACTAGAACGAGAACATAAGTAAATAATAGCAAACAATCTAGAGAAGGGGTAGGAGGAAGTTTTGATGGTGTTTGAAGGCACTCTAACGAACTAACCAAACGAATTAACCAAACGAACTTTGCGAACAACCCAATACTTATCCACTTAATGGTTTCAAAACGGCCGTCCAGGCAAGACAATCAGCTGTTAAATACCTGTCATCTGAAGTGTTATTTACTTATCAAAAGGTTTGTCATTTACGAATATGGAAAGTTTAACAACCGAAGAACGCGTAAAAATACTTAAAATTTACTATAAAAGTGGTGATTTAAACGTGGAAACTTTTCGTGCATTACAGGGTGATTATGATCGTCATAATCCTAAACCTACTGTGTAAGCAATTGGCAAGATTATAAAGAAATTTGACTGGGAGATGTGTTGCAGATGTGGTCAGGCCTATGTATCACCGTAATGTAATTCAATCATCCTGTTAGTGAAAATGTGGCGGATGACCCGAATTTCAGTTCAAAGTGCTATGGCCGTGTGATAACCGACTTGTTTCCCCCTGCAATTGAAGATTATAAACCGGACGATGTATGGTTTCAACAAGATGGTGCCAAGAGACACACAGCACGGTTGATTTTGGCTTCATTGCATGAAAAGTTTCCAGAAAGCATAATTTGTCGATTTGGCGACGTCAATTGGTCATCAGGATGATTTTGGGCTGCATGAAAGACTTTGTTTACGCGCACAATCTCCAAATGTTAGGGCATTTGAAAATCAACATTCGTCAAGTTATCGCCGACATACCGCCCGAAATGTGTGAAAAGTGGTCGAAAACTACCTCATAAGGATACACTTCCGATCTAATCCAGAGGCGGTCATTTAACCGACATTGTGTTTCGCACATAATGGCAAGATCCAAGTATTATAATGAAATAAAAGTTTCATCGAAATCATAGCTTTATGTGTGTTTTATTCAATTTCACTTTTGAAGCCGAAAAATGGATAACCCAGTATAACATCGAACATGAATGTGCATTTAAAATGGAGAGGAATTGATTGTTAATTACTGCTAAATATTTGTTTTGTATCAGTGGGCATTGAATCGTTAATTTCGATTAGGCTTGTAATTAAATTATGTGTTTTGCGTAAAAATAGTTAACATCAACTAATTAGCTCAGCTACGCTTTAGTTAAAGGTATATCACTAGCGATGCAATTGGAGTTTCAGTGTATTATCAGCACCGTAATTGGCTTTATGCAAATGTTAACACTTGAACGTATTGCAAGTAACAATTTATGTAATGACAAGGTTTGAATCCAAATTTATATGTGCATGTTTTTCGCCTTTATACAGAGTATTATGTTTGTTAGTCGATATCATTCTTCCTAGCATTAATTTATTATCATCTCGTTTCACTGTTGGCACTTGCATGAAGCTGATCCAGAGGGATATTCAATATAATCGCAACTTTTCTGCTGTTTATGTAATTTCATTAATTAAAGGTTATAAGGACATCCAGGTAATGCTGTAATTCATTAAACATTGAAATACAAATACATGCATTGAGTGCAACAAAAGCTAAGTAATTACTACGTCAATAAATACACAAATAGACAACAACACACTTGCATTAAATTGGAACTAAAACAACAATCATCAAACTACAACATTTAGTAAATTAAAGAAAATAAAATAAAATAGGAATCAGTTAAAAGATAAAGGAAACAGTTCAATACTTACACAATGTCGGCTGGACCGTGCCACTGGCCAAGTGAGCAGCATACGATGGTGTGGTGGCAACAGCCATTGCCGAATGGTGATGAGGATGGAGTTGCTGTTGCTGCTGCTGGGATTGCAAATGATGCGAAGCAACGGTGTACTGGGCCATGTGGCCGGGATGGGCAACAGCCGCTGTAAGAGTCTTGGTGCTTGGCGGTATATTATAATGAGCCGAGCCGTAGGAGGAGCTGTGCTGGGCCGCTGCGGAGCCATGATTCATAGAGGCTAAGGTAGCCAGATTTTGCATGGATATGGAAGAGGCCAGTAATCCATTGCTAGGACCAGGGTTGTTGGCTGCGGCGGCGGCGGCGACGGCAGCATTATTGGCCGATATTGAAGCAGCTGTGGTACTATGATCCGGTGGGAAATTTAGTCCTGATTTGTTATCCATTTTATTTATAGTTTTTATGGTTTTTGATTGTTTATTTTTTTTGTAAGGATTTGTTTTGTGTTTTTGATGGTAATGTAATTGTTTGTTTTTATACATGACCACACAATCAAGTCAATCATAGACATACCAAAAATGTATTGAACGAATATAAAAAACATAGAAGAAAACACACACCCAATTGGATTATTTACATTTACGAAAAAACAAATTAAAAATAAAAATAAAATAAAAGAAATCAAGTACATAGTTTGGACTTGAAGCGGAATGGAAAATGCTTACCTATTGTTGGTGGTGGAGTTGGAGGAGGAAGCTCAAAGTCATCGAAGTCATTGAGATTTTAACTTATTTTTTTAATAAGGTTGATTATGAAATTTGCCAAGATTATTTGCAAAAGCAATTTACGATTCATAAGAACTTTAGTGATGTAAAAAACGTATTATTATAAAATGGCTTTAGCCTAAACTTAGAAAAAAGCATTTGATTTTCCTACCTAGAAAAAGCAAAGGTAATTAAAACAGTTAATTATTGTTACTATGCACTCTAAAGAATCTCCTTGCAGGAAAAAGAATCCTTAAGAAAGGTTTAGCTGTCGTATTGTTCATTTGAAACAAATCATATACTCTTAACTATGCAGAAGGAATTGTCGAATGTAAAATCCTGTTCCTAACATAGCATGCATTAGGCTCATCAAACTATAAAGCCGGATGTTCGCCAAGGTTTAGTTTAATTATAAATGTTGCTTTTATTAAGTTGGGTTGTAAAGCACAACTGTTTGTTAGAAACTTTTCTAATTTCCACTTTTCTAAGTAATTCTGTAGAAAAATTTAATTCATAAATAAATGAAAACTTAAAAAGCTTAAGTACTAAATAATTAATCAAATGATTTTACTTTTGATTGCTACATTTCACGAATATTATATTTGGAATATCCTATATATTGAATATATTCGGATTTGTCTAATACGGGCTTGGTTGTATAGGGTGGAATACATTTTTTGTTAAAGTCTTTTTTTTCGTCTCTTTACAGAATTAACTAAATAATACTTGGGAAATTTATGATGAAAATGCTCAGCACAGAACAATAATGAACCAAAGTTGTTCAATTTTACTTTGAAAGTCAGCATTCAATTATTCAGATCATATCGAAATTTCTTTCATGTTCGAAATGCTCCTAGCGCTCCAACAATTTACCGATTAGTTCAGCGTTTTGGGCAACAAGGGGTTGTCTGTGATCTTCCACGTACTGGAAGACCTCATGTAGTTGGAAATGAAGTGACCATTGCTCGAGTGCAAGCAAGTATTGAGCAAAACCCCGAATCTTCCACCAGGCGACGTTCTCAGCAGTTAGAGATATCTAGGCGGTCTTTGCAAAGAATTTTACATATGTTGCATATTTTCCCATATAAGATGCTATTGGTTCACGAGTTAAAACCAAATGGTGTACAAGGACGCATTCAATATAGTCGCATTCAATATATGCGTCACCCTTTACAGGCCTAAAATGGTGTCCTTTTGAACTGTAGCTATATTTTAGTATTTCACCTGCCTATTGGATTTCTGCTTATTTGAAGATTAATAAGATGACTTCAAGAACTTGTGCATTATAGACGTGACAGATATTGAGATGTTCTTATTGATATAATTATGTTTTTTCTATAACGATAGTTAAGGGTTAGCATACAACGAAACACACAAAGAAAATTGAAATAAGGTTATATTTTTGGGGATCATTCTCGGTCTCACAAATTCTAATGGTAATGTTTTAAAATGTAACAAGAGTGCGAGAAGAGTACGCCCTTTAGCAATTTTTAATTAGTCTGAAATTTTTCAAAATTTGTGTGTTTTAAAAACCACATTTCGTATGGCTAAGGTTTTCCCTCTTGGATCAATTTTGCCATTTGAAACACTTCACACTCCATCGTCAGATAAGTGTAAGTGTTAGAAAAACCATTTTCTGTAATAATTATTAGAATTATATTATACAATTATAATTGTATCGACTTATCTAGTTTTTCCAGTGAAAATTTCAATATTGTAATATTTGTCCATAATGATGCTCACCTGAAAAGTGACTAACATTATCCTAAAAATTAAGTTCTGTGCTTGCATTCAACTTTGCTTAATTGTTCTTCAAAATAAATTCTTTAAAAGTGGGTTCAGTCTTCGCGTTTCCAATGAATTTACTAAATTTTGAACACAACCAATTTTGAAACTTATATGGCTTTGACATTCTTTTGTGTTAAGCTGTATCCTCCTATTTCTAATCCCAATTTGAAAAAGAACTAATTGCAATATCCTTCAACTGTATTACTTTGATTCAAACCAAAAATATAAAACGAGTTTGAAGTAATTTCATTCATTCTGCCTCAGCTAGCAGACCAGTATATGAAACGTCTTAAGTGAGAAAGATATGGACAGAATTGCAAGGAATCCACAAAAAGGCACTCTGAAGTTATTTTTTCTAAAGACTTTCACACCGGAAATAGTGCTTCTTTTTCTAAAGGCGGAATTTTTTCAACTTAAAGCAAAGTTCACAAAGGTAGACTTTCGAGAGGTGTTCGCAATTTAAGCGGTAACTTTTCACTACTTATTTACATTTATTCAAATATGGAAGCATTTATTCTTAATCCTAACGCCATAGCAGGTTTAGCTTTATAAAATTTTTGAAAATATGGGAACTAATGTCGCACAAGTCATTATAATCGTGAGCAATTTATTTATTTTTTTTAATTTATTTCTGTTCTGGATGTTTATTTATGTTCATTTACAATAAACCATTCATTTTAATAGATGCCTTCTTCAAATGCAACACAACGTGCAGTTTTACGAATGTTAATAAATTATTTAAAAATATGGAAGGTTGTGCGTATAATTTTATTATAATACTGAATTTGAAAATAAAACGCCATCTAGTACTCATTTGTACTATATTGTATGGAAACAATATAAAGCTGAAGTTGAAGCAGGTTCTATTCCTACATAGAAGTTGAGTCTTGTTAAAGAATCGAATGCGAGCAAGCAATGCCTGGAGCAGCAAAGAGAAGGTCACAAACTGAAATCAATGCTGCCATTATGAAAGCAACGTAAAGCCCTGTTTGCAAGGTTAAGCGCATAATAAATCTTTGATGAAGGCCATGCGCATATTTTTGTTAGTGATCGATTTGAAAACGGTGAAATTACATCTTTTGATCATTCCTCAACCTTATTTAAAACTGATAATTTCGGATGCAAATAAATGCTTGCAATCGATTTTGTATTTTCGGTATGCAGCACTTTCAATGTTAATGCATTTGCCTGACCAATTTGTATTAAATTAGGTTAATAGAAAAGCATCCAGAAAAATTATGAATTACCAAGAAATAACAATCAATGTGAAAAGATTTCAGTTTATAACAGCATTACAGAAATCTACTACTAAAGTTTGTCCCAACAAGAACGCAAGATTTAAATTTTTAATAAAACAAGGACATTTAAAAAAAAATCGTGAAACTTTATTATATCGTAAAGTAGACAGAATGAGGTTATGTATGGAACAACACATCGGGCAGATGGCCGCCACGGCTTTGCTGGCACACACGCGATCTTTTAATGAAATTTTCAATGACCGTTTTGCATAAATGCTGCGGTATTTCATTAATGCAGCGTCCAATTTCCTCTTTTAAGACTTGAGTCATCGTCGGCTTATTTGCGTAAACTATCGACTTGAAAAAACCCCAAATCAAAAAGTCTAATGGTGTTAAATCGCACCATCTAGGCGGCCAATTCTGGTCTCCAAAACGCGAAATAACACGACCGGGAAATGACTGATGCACCAGTTGTATTGTTTCTCTGGCTGTATGACATGTGGCGCCGTCTTGTTGAAACCACATGCTCTCCACATTCATTTCTTCAATTCTAGGCACGAAAAAACTGGTTATCATTTCACGATACCGAACACCATTGACTGTTTGCGCTTGACATGCCTCATTTTCATAAAAAAAGGTCCAATGATTCCTCCAGCTCAAAATCCACACCACACAGTGACACGTTGAGGATGCATTTGCTTCTCGTGAATCATTTGAGAATTTTTCTCACTCCAAATGCGACAATTCTGCCCATTGACGAAGCCATCAAGATGGAAATGGGCCTCGTCACTGAAGATGATTTTATCGGTAATATCAGCACCAATTAACGAACTCCCTTCGCTGTTCATGGTCAGCTGGCTTCAGTTCCTGAGTCAATTGAACTTTGTATGCATGAAGATGCAAATCTTTGGTCAAAATTCGCTGCATAGTGGATTTGGAAACACCAATTTGCTGAGCTCGGTGTCGAATTGAGGTGGATGGAGTTTGAGCGACATTTTCGGTCGATCAACCTGGTCGAAGGAGCGTTGTTGTCTTTACATCACTAACTGAAACAGTTTTGGCAAATTTATCCATTAATCTCTTTACAGTTGACTCTTTTGGAGCATTATTGTGACCCGAAATTTGCGAACTGTAGCCGCAAAACTTTCACCATTTTGGTAAAACAATTTCACAATGAGAATGCGTTGTTCATTTGTGTAGCGCTTTATTTTTACTAACCTCGTACCTTCTACTAGCAAACAATAACAAGTGTTCAAATGTCAAACAACGAGACTTCGAATGACGCCAAATTTAAATCTTGCGTTCTTGTTGGGACACCCTTTATTACTCTCGAACTTTACGTTACACACTGCCTGAAGTTTAACAGTATAGTAAGGATAATGTTTTAGGATTGTATTCTCGTCTTTTTGAACAAAATGTGGCGTTAGTTTTCAGCAGTTTCTTCTGTCACTTTTCATAGCATTTTGCCCAATAAACTATCATATAGCCGACCAATTTATAACACAGTTGACTACCCCGATGTTTAGTTAGTGTAATGTGGCCATTAATTGGCCATCAAGATGTTTTTCAAGTCACATTTTAATTCAACCTATAAGTATTTTCTAATCTATAAAATTGTACTTGACCTTCAATTATTCTGGTCTGTCAGAAGGGAGTGTGAAGGCTTTTTGGATGAAGGTGAAGTCCTTTAAGAAAGAAATATGGAAAAACATAAGCTAGTAAAGAATAGCTAGACAAGACTTGCATGGAATCATTTTAAAGCGTACAAGTAGGCCTGGTAATAGACGTGAGAAGTCTTATTGAAAGGGCAATTGAGTCTGTTTCAAAAGGTGTCATAAAGCTTGCTTTTTGCGCGTCTGCAAATGTTGCCACCGGAACGAATTTTTGATGGATACTAAACTTACGCCTGGGAAATGGATCCGAGCTTTTCAATAAAATTTCTCTATATTTAAAAACATCCTACATTCCAGCTCTGTAGTTAAGGTATTGTCGCCCTTTTGTCAAGCCGTTAAAACGGCCAAATGGGCGATCTTCAAAACTTTCAATTGATGCCCGTTAATTTTAAACTTTTTATATCTAATTTGGAAATTGCCAAGCTATGAAAGCTTTAGTTTATACAAACATGCTTCTTACAACATTACCAAATTAACATAATTATTAA
>JAHXMU010025298.1:56451-74263 GCA_019455685.1 Philornis downsi
ATACAAACATGCTTCTTACAACATTACCAAATTAACATAATTATTAAACTTTATTCATTAATTTTAATATTTTAAAATTGAAATTTTATTTCCAACTTAAAAAAAAAAATGTTTTTTTTTTTAAAGTTTTGAATGTAATAAATTTTTACTACCCTTCAAATGTTGTGCTGTGGGATTTAATAATTTGTTACAACCATTCTCAATGAAATCCTTTGAGCTTCCTCGTGGTCTCGATGTAAGGCATTTTACCATTCCTGCACATTTATGTTGCATTGCTATCCTCTATACATATAAATAAATAAATAATAAATAATGAATAAAGAAAACAACATATACATACAAAAAAAAATATATGGAAAAAGGGAAATACAAACAAAAAAAATAAACTTAAAAATCAAAAAGAAACGTAAATGTTTTAATTGAATATAAACAGGGCAAAAAAAAAAATGTTTAAAGAAACAAATGTAAGAGAAGAATCAACACTTTGTTTGATAGGCTAGTAGAATTGAACTGTTTATGCAAAATGTTGTTAGACAATACAGATTTGGAAACAAGATTTTTCAATTAGTTTGAAGTTTTTTCTAAATACAGTTAAATAATGCTATTTGTTTATTTGCTAGCTCAATGAATACAGCCAGGTGTAAGATGAATAATCAAGGCATAAGAGCGAACGAATACTACCACATTTAATTAGCATTTTGTTTTTCAGAAGAAATTTAGCAAAACATTTACGAAGTAGTCGACGAATTTAAATGTTTCATCTGACCTATTATTGCAGATAATTTCCATATTATAGTGTCGGATAGAATTTACAAATGAATATTTAATTTTTTTTTTACAACACTTGACACATATTATGCATGTATTTACTAAATACTTAACACGTACGAGTATTTAAACATTCACATTGTTTTTGGCTTGATTTTGTTTTAATTTTTTTTTTGGACACATGCTAAGTAAGCCACATTGAATTCTAAAACTATCACATGTTTTGCAGCAGACTTGTTTTATTTTGCTCCCAAAACGATAATATATATATGTTTTGACCTTGGTGTTGCAAATGTTCGTTGGATATGTAACAATAGATGATTTTATTTAAAAACTAATATTGTATTCTCTCTCCAGCAATAACAGTCGGTTTTCATAAAACATCAATTCTTTCATCAAACGAAAAATCAACTATTTGTATTAGTCTTTGTAATTCGAATAGATTTTCGTTTCGTTTCAAGAGCTCTTATTTTCATTGAGCAGAGTTACTATAAAATTATTATGATTGCGTTTTTTTTTTGGCATCCTATATAGGACACCGGTTAAGAATACCAAAAAAAAAAATGCACCGTCACTGACAAAATTAACTTGACAGCATAGCTATTTATGAAATGTTTATTCATTTTGCTTTGTTCCTATTCGTAATCATTTTGTCATCATTTTATTATTTATAAAATAAACGTAACTTATTGTTCGCGCAATTAATAAATTAAAACTAAAATTGAATTGGAACGCATTGTGCGTGCAATAACACAAAAAAACAAAATTCACCAACTGATGTTTGCAAAAAAATTAACAACTTGTATTTGCATTATTTGACGTTCTCCTTCTTCTTTAACTTCTTTGTTTACTTTTGCATAGGAGAACTTGGTCGCATTGTTACTTTCCATACTTTTCTACTACTTTTTTATACAACTTATCTCCGTTTAACTTAATGTGCAAATTGTCTCTGTTAGCGTATACCGGATAGCACTTGTATGACGAAACGGGTATAAGATACCAAAAATAACCGACCTATATTTGTGTAAAGTAATCTGGAGAAATTTTGAAAAAAAAATATGAAATTGCAACATTGTCTCTTTTGCAAACGTTAAAAATTAGCGGAAATGTTCCACGTTTTATAAAAACACCTTTCTCAACGTTGTCGTTTATAAACGAAATAGCCGGTTTCATTGAAACAGGCTATACTAGCAACTGGACAATTTTCCAAACATTTTGTTGATATCAACAACCATTATTATAAAACCGAAATAAGCGAATATAACCGAAACTTTTATGTCGGTTCTACAACGGTTTTATCTAACTTTTTGTGTACGAGTGTGTTCAAAAAATAACCGTTATTTTCAGTTTTTTTCAAAAAGTCCGGTGAATACGCTGGTTGACGCATGGTTACTGTTTTTTTTTTTTTGCCAAAACCTCACGCACAATCATTGATGTGTGAGTTGGTGCGTTATCATGATGCAAAATCCATGATTGGTTTTTCCACAATTCGTGCGTTTCTGACGAATTGCTTCGCGCAAATGGCGCATAACTTCAGGGTAGTATTCCATATTGACCGAACGAACTTGTGACAAGAATTCATGGCGCACCGCGCCATTGCAATCGAAGAAAACAAGGAGCAAAACCTTCACATTTGACCGAACTTGACGGAAGCTTCCATTAAGATGATTGGGCTTTGGTTTCAATGTCATATCCATACACCCATGACTCGTCACCAGTTATGACCTTTTTGAGAAAAGCTGGATCGTCGTTGACGACATTCAACAGCTCCTGAGCGATGTCCATGCGACGTTATTTTTGCTCAAAATTTAGCAATTTTGGAACAATCTTCGCTGCCGCACGTTTCATGTCTAAAACATACGAGTATGTATATGAAGAAAAAATATTTCTCCAAAGAAATCAAAATTCACATTTATTAGAACGAAATTTTGTTTTGTTCATGAATATACCTAAATATTTCGAAAATCTTCTTTACCAATCCAGAGCAATAATGCCACGATTTGGATCAACAGCTGTACGGTACCAAATGTCATTAAAATCACAGGCTAAATCATCCTATAGTGAAATATCGCATAATACTAAGCAGAAATACTAATTTGATCTGCCATTTAATCCCTACTCGAAAAAGTGCATGTAAATGAATTATCCCATATAAATAATAGACCGTTTAAGTACTGGTCCAGGCTATGTTAGTTTGCTGCTGCTGAGCATAACACCCAAAGATTCAGAGCAATTCATAATAGACTTCTAATTCGACGAAAGCAAAGTTTTCATTTACATTTACTTATGATTATCCACATATACTGATATCCGTTGGCATTTATTATCAAAATTCGTGCTCTGTGAAAAATGTGCATCGTTTGATATGGCCATTTTATGGTCGCTGTAATCAACAATCTGAATCAACAAGATCTTTCAATTTAACGCCTTTTGATTACTTCTTGTGGGGTTATGTCAAGTCGTTAGTCTATGTGGACAAGCCGAACACAATTGAAGTTTTACAGGATAACATAAAATGCGTTATTCGTGAAATACAGGCAGAAATGCTCGAAAAAGTGACGAAAAATTAGACCTTTCAAATGGGCATTTTGAGACGGAGCCGCGGACAACATTTACATGAAATTATCTTTACAAATTAAATGGCAAAGATCAATTTATCGATCCCAATATAAAATTTTAATATATGATGCAAATTTAAGTTTTTATTCGATTTTTAAAAAACTACGATTAAAAAATCACCATTTATTGTACTACTTGTATGGATCCTCGCACAACTGTAATACAAAGAAAATTGGTAATTCATCATTTTAGGACGGGCATTCACAGCGAAAAATTGCTTCCATGGTAAATATTAATCCCTCTACAGTATAAAAAATACTGTAGCGATTTCTGCATGAGAATAGGATGATTGATAAAGGCAGAAAAGCAACGAATAAAATTTTCATTACAGCTGAAGAGCGGTACATAGTGCGAAAAATAAAGCCAAATCCAAGATTCTCGGCCACAAAATTGGCCACAAAAGTTCGAAATGTACTTGACAACAAATGTAGTGTCGAACCCTTCCGCCAGGTTCTTCGAAATAAAATAAGATCAGATTTACATGCAGAGTTGTCCGAGAAACCCCGTTTATTAGCCACAAAAACAAAATAAGTTCTTCAAACTTTGCCAAGGACCACCTTTACAAGGGCCAGGACTTCTGGAACTCAGTTATATTTTTCCGATGATTCAAAATTTTATTAATTTAGGTATGACGGCATGATCTACGTATAGCAAAAGGCAAATATGGCAAAAGGAATATTTAAAGGTGAATGTTAAGCGTGGTGGTGGCAGTGTTATGGTATGTGCCGGTATGACTGCTGCTGGTATTGGAAAATTAGCATTTATCGAATCCACAACGGACAAGCATAAATATCTTCAAATTGTAAAGAATAACTTGGTCCAAAGCGCGGTAGATTTAGGCATACGGCCCGAAACATAAACGATCAAAACATAAATCTGGAATTATTCAGACGGGGTGTATATACAACTGCCCACATTTGATGAAACTACCAGGACAATCACTGGACTTGAATGCCATTTAAAATGTATAGGCCATATTGGAGAAAAATATCAGAAACCATAAAATAATCAACAAAAATGATCTGAAACGAGCTCTGGAATTAGAATGGAGTATAATATCACCAGATATTACAAAAAAAAAAAAACGAAATAATTCTATTCCTAGCCGTCTTAAAGCTGTTATAGAACAAAAAGGCTAACATATTAAGTATTAAAACGTAAAGAATTTGTGTCTTTCTAACTGTAAAAATATCAACATAAAATAAGTTGTGATCATGTACAGGGTTGCCCATATTCGACGGACCCATCTGGCAACGCCATAACTTTTGACAGAGATGTCAGATCGCTTAATGACATACCGCGTTTGAAGCGTCAGTCCAAGCAGATTTTTACCATGGAACAATACACGCCACGCGAGCGCTCTGAAATAGTTGAAATTTACATTCAACAGAAGAAGTCAATTGTGAAAACTCAACGTGCTTTTAAAATATTAAAAAATGTGAGAAGTGCGCCTTCTAAGAACACCATTAAGCGTTTATACGAAAAATTTTCGACTGGTGAGGCTCTTTCTAATCCGAAGAGGCCAAATAAAAGTCGACGAAGCCGATCGGCCGAGAATATCGCTGCCGTACGAGCCAGTGTTGAGAGGTCCCCAAGAACATCCCAAAAACGCCGTTCTCAGCAGTTGGGCATGGCTCGGTCCACTTTACAACGGTCCACTTTCGCGTTGATTTGCATTTGTTCCCGTACAAAATTCAATTGACGCAAAGATTGTTGTCTGCGGACAAGCCTCGTCGATT
Source organism: Philornis downsi (assembly GCA_019455685.1). Lineage (NCBI taxonomy): Eukaryota > Metazoa > Arthropoda > Insecta > Diptera > Muscidae > Philornis > Philornis downsi. The sequence continues at coordinate 61,578 of JAHXMU010025298.1, forward strand.
GGAATGGGCCCAACGAGTCATCGAAATGGCCGATGATGACGAGCAATTTTGGAACAAAATTATCATTTCCGATGAAGCCCATTTCACATTGAATGGGACCGTAAATAAGCAAAATTGCCGCATTTACGCCACTGAAAATCCTTAGGAGATTCAAGAATTGCCTCTTCATGACGAAAAAGTCACAGTTTGGTGCGGCGTTAGTGCGAAAACGGTCATTGGGCCGTTTTTCTTCCAAAACGAAAATGGCCATGCTGTTACCATCAACCAGGAGCGTTATCGCGACATGATGACCAATTTTGTGATGCCAATTATTCGTCGAAAGCGTATGAGGCAGTTCTGGTTTCAACAAGACGGCGCTCCACCGCACACAAGTCGCATAACAATCGATTTTCTGAAGAATTTGTTTCCGGGCCGTTTGATGTCGAAAAGCGGTGATTTGGACTGGCCACCGCGTTCGCCCGATTTGACGCCCGCTCACTTCTTCTTGTGGGGACATTTGAAGTCAAAGGTTTACGTTAACAAGCCAAGGACCGTAGAAGAGCTCAAGGACAACATTCGTGAAGAAATAGCCGCTATTCCGGCCGAAATGTTGGCGAAAACGATGGAAAATGCTGCAAAAAGGATACAATACGCCATCAACGCCAGAGGCGGCCATTTGAGAGATATCATATTCAAAAATTGATGTAAACAAATCTACTTGGAACAAATTAAATGAATAAGATTGCCAACCGCCAAATTTTTATTTTTTTCTTTGATTTTTTTTTTTAAAACATGGGTCCGTCGAATATGGGCAACCCTGTATTTGTATTATTTTTATATTTTTAATTTCTTAGCATTAAAGCAATGAACATTCCCAATGAATGTAATTCCTTTGTTAACTTTTTATTTTTTTTTTTTTCTTTCAAACAGCATCCAAATTTTTCCAAATTCCTTTTAATTTCGAAGTTATCGAGCCACAAAGCTTACATCCTGTACATCCTTTTCTTTAGTGGAATCTGCTAAAAATATATTTCGGTAGACAAAAACGAGCTAAATCGGATGTATTATATACAGGGTGAGCCATATGAGTGTTGGCGATTTAATTCTTCAATTTCTCGGTAACGCGCGGCGCGGGGTGGCGGGGGATATGTTGTTCGCTGCGCCGCTTCCTGGAAATTTAGTCGCCATGGAGCCGTACACGGGAGTGCAGCGTGCATTTAGTGTCCGAGCGTATTACGAAAACAATAAGTCAGTGATTACTGCACGACGTTTGTATCGGCATGAACACGGTTTACACGATTTAAGTGAAGTTCCAAGCGCCAATGTGATACGAAAATGGATCAGAATGTTCGAAACAACCGGCTCAACAGTACCAATTACGGTTCGTGGTCGCCCAGTTTCTGCAGGATCAGCCGACGATGCCAATAACCGACTTAACTTTGTCAATTTGATGCTAGAGCGGTTCAACAATTTCAACAACGTGATTTTTAGTGATGAGGCCAATTTTCACCTTAATGGCCATGTGAACAAGCAAAATTGTCGGTTCTGGTCCGAGACTAATCCCCGACGTTTGCATGAACATCCACTTCACAGCCCTAAGCTTGTCGTGTGGGCTGGGATAACGTCAACCGGTATTATTGAACCATACTTTTTTGAGGACGAAAGAGGGCATGCGATGACGGTTAGAGCGAACAATTATTGCAACATGCTAGCAGACTTTTTGGTGCCAGCTTTGCAAGTACTTCAAGGCAATACCTCGAGGATGTGGTTTCAACAGGATGGGGCCACATGTCATACGGCTAGGGTATCCATAGAGCTGCCGAAAAATGTTTTTCCTGGAAAACTCATTTCGAAAAGGGGGGATATTGAATAGCCCCCACGTAGCCCCGATCTCTCTCTATGGGGCTACCTCAAATCGGTAGTCTACGAGAATAATCCGACCAATTTAGAGCAGTTGAAGAGGAACATTATTTAGGAAAGTAACAAAATACCGAGAACAACTTTTCAACGAGTTTTCCAAAATTTGAGTGAGAGTGTCAAGCAGCCGAGGGAAGCCATTTGGACAACATTATTTTTAAGTTTTAAAAATTCAAATGCTTCTACTTTTTAAAAATACATATATATTTTTTTTATGTTTCGTAGTTTTTTTTAAATTGAATATTTAAACCGCCAACACCCTTATGGCCCACCCTGTATAAGAATTTAACGTTTTTCAAAGGTTCACTTATCCTACGACAGATCTGCACATGACCTATAACACTGTGGACCGCAATCCACGACGAAAGCTATATGAACCTCGACGGCGGCCAGCATTTGCTTTGTGGAACTTCTACTGTTCACTTCCTTAATTTATTTTTGTGATGGTCCTTTTTATAAACCGCCGCAAGATGGTTCATTTCGTCATACAGTTTTTAATAGCTAAAAACAATCATCTGATAGTTGTGAAATTTTGACTATTCACATGTTTAATTTACTTTCGTGATACTTTTTATAAACCGCCATAAGATGGAGGGTACATTCATTATGTCATACCGTTTTTAATAACCGCAAGCACTCATTTGATACTTCACCCAGTTTGCTTATTCTTGATAGTCTTAAAAATCGATGCCGTTCTAAGCATGTCCTTTGGACGCCAACCAATAGCACCAACGTTATGGGAAAGTGCGAATCTTTAGAGGTCCGCTTCTTCAAATCCTCTCCTAGCCTAGAAATTTTGAATCTGCTTTTAAGAACGAAGTTAAATCATACATGAGGTGTTTCAAGCAAACAAATGAAAATGGCAGCAAATAAAAAATTTAAGATTCCACTTACTTTAAATTAGGTAAATTTCAAAAATTTTCGAAAAATAATACTATGGAAAGATCATACGACAAAAGGCTATTCATTTAATGAAAAAGACATGAACTCACAATAGCATAAAAAAACTAGCAGCTGTTCTGCAGGGCAGCATTCCCAGTCAACGAATCAGTTAGAGGACAACAAGAGCAAAATTTTTACTCCCTCAAAGAGTAACTTTCGTCTTTTCCCCAGAATCGAAACACTGTCATCACTACCCCATTTTATCTCTCTTTATTAATGTGTAATAAATCGTTTCAATAATTCTACACTTCATATTTTTTTAAACACTTCCTAAATAGATTATGGTGCACTTTATTAAAATTTAACACTGTGATTCCAACAAGCACAAATATTTGCCCTTCTTCAATCTTCCACTCGAGAATTTGTTTAATGCCGGTATTTCTACCGGTTTCTCAGTGCCTGTGACAAAGGATTCTAAAGGACACACATATCCGCACGCACATACAAGTATTGTTACAAAAACACATGCGCTTCCTAGAGCATAGTGGGCGGAACAAATTGTTCTACCGATTCCTTTGTAATTCCCCGAGCGATGTGTTAAGTGTATACCATGTACGTATATGTTTTTTACCTTGTACCGTTGAAAGAAAAACAAGGCGGATGTGACAAAAAAAAGAGACGGAAGGCCGACCAGTACGCTTTTTATAATCTGCCAGGTAGGCAAAAAAAAAATGGGGGATGGATATACACTTGTTCGTTTTGTTTTCTTGTTTTAATTTTGTTTTCTTCCCATAGAGAAAATAAAAATCTCTTCAAAAAAAATGCTTTTCTTCACATGCAGTTTATCGCAAAGGATGATGAAGCCTTTGTGAACTTGCTATGTCGGTGCATTTTGTTGTAATAGTTTACCCTTTTGCTGGGGTACTACAATAAAACCCCGAAAAGCAAAGAAAAAAGTTAAAATGATTACAAGTGTGTGATGGTTTTTTAGGTTTGCTCAATTCTACACAAGTCAACAATCACAACTCAAAATTTTCTGTTTTTGCAAGTGGAATATTAACAAAATGTTGGTTGTCTTTTTATAATCTATTGGATAATCCTGTATATTGGAAAGATTTGTGCAAATTTCGGCAAATTTTGTAAATTAATATTACAGTCATGAGTAAAAATGAACTGGACTTTTCTGAGTTCTGAAACATTAATATTTTTTAAACAAAGTATTGATTTTGGATAATTTTTTCCATTTACGAAGAATGGTAAAAAATTTTGAAAAAATCGTCTCGACCGACATGCCTCTTATCAGTGTCACCCTACAATTACGTATGAACTTCCCATGAACATCAAACTCGGCCAGTTTTTGCCGCATCGACCTGTAGAAGACAGCATCATAGTTAAGGAAAAGGTGTTATGAGTGAGTTTTTTCTTTTTTTTAAGTCTTCTCCAGAATCTGCTGTAGTGCGAACATCTGACCAGTTTTGAATTTATGAGCTCTAATGCCGCACTAATATCTTTACATCAGGTTAGATGTAATAGGCTTTAGTCTTTCACATGTCACACAAAACCATATAATTTATAGCGCAATAGCTGATACATACGCTTGGATGGCTTTTATTGGACAGGGGACATAATACGCTTATTAATGCATTCACATCGTGTTTAGGAGCTGATGCATGTTGTTTATCACATCATCATCACCGATCTTAAACAGCCTTGCCGGCTGCTGAACATAGCATTTCTATTGCAAAAACTTGTCCTTCAATTTGTCGAAGAAATTTCGCCTTTTTAAGATAAAAAACTTAGTTTTTGATGTGGTTTTGTAGAAACCGACTAGCATTCTATCTAGCTTTCTTTATTTCTTTATGTAAAACGTTTTTTTTACTACTTTAGTTCTGATGTCAGCCGAATTGCTAATTTTCTTACTCTAAAATTAATATACTATGTTTTCCGTTCTATAAAATAAATTTTGCAGATCAGTGTTTTTGCTGACGCAAAATGGTCTTCTCAGAAGTCATGGCAAAAAGCATCTTAAGTGCCCGCAGAAAACTTAACTGGCTGTTTAAAATGTTTGTTTTCTTCCGAGTTCTTCGCCCCCTCCATAAGTTTCTTCCACTGAGGAATGTTGTTCTCTGTGCAAGTTTCCCCTACAAAGGTGGAACTTACGTTATGAGTTTTTCTGAGAGTTCTTCATTTGAGGAAAAGCAAAAAAAACGCTTACAAATCTTCATTGGAAAACTTTAGTTTTAAACTTAAATTGGCATAAAACGAGCTTAACTATAAAACAAATAGTACAAGAATGTCCTTTCGATTCAATTTGACAGGCTATCATACGAGTAAGTACCACTTGTACTTAAGAAATCACAAAATCAATCGCTAAACACAAGCAAGAAATTTCGTTTTCGTTTAACTATAAAACAAATAGTACAAGAATGTCATTTCGATTCAATTTGACAGGCAGGCTATCATACGAGTAAGTACCACTTGTACTTACGAAATCACAAAATCAATCGCTAAACACAAGCAAGAAATTTCGTTTCTTTCTACAATATAACATAAACACTGGATGTTTATTTTAAATGTTAGAGTACAAACAAAATAGTGTTTCAGAATTTATCATTAATGGAAAAACAAAAGTGACACACTTCTATTCAGTGAAAGTGAAAAGAATAAAGGCCGCCGCAAAACACAACAATATGTTTAAGAAGAGAATGTCCTTCATATATACTCGTATGTAACACATGCCGCCACTTGTCTTTCAGAGTCACACATGCGATGCATACCACACACGCATACCACAACACAGTCATGGGCTCGCAGACACAAAAGTAGATTTTCATCTTTTCAGGACATCAAAGGACAAGACGACATCATAACAAGTCATTTTTGTATAAGGATTCCATGTAGAAGCTTGAGTGTAGAAAATTCTTAATGAACGGAATTGATGTTATTTAAATTTTTGTGTTATCAAGGTGCAGAAGATCTAAGAAGACTTATTTGTACTGGTATCAAAGAGCTATAGTAGAATAGAACTTGACTCTGTTATTCAACAGATATGCGTGGAATTAAATAGTGCTTATACTAAGTAGTTTGGTTAAGTTGCTTTAAAACCATTCACAATTACCAAATTAATTCGGAGTTATATGGAAAGCGACTCGTATTATGAAGTGTCATTGATATTGTATGATAAGAATGAATTTTACATTGAAGCTTTCAAAAGCGACATTCAGAGGAGTAAATTTAAATTGTATCTTCTGTTCAGTTTATTTGGCTAAAAACTGCATTCAACCAGTACGGCAATTTCAGTCACGTGATATCAAGAAACCCCAAATCAAAAAGTCGAATGGTGTTAAATCGCATAATCTAGGCGGCCAATTCTGGTCTCCAAAACGCGAAATAACAAGGACCGGGAGATGACTGATGCAGTAACTGAATTGTTTATTTGGCTGTATGACGCCGTCTTGTTGAAACCATGTGCTGTCCACATTCATTTCTTCAATTCTAGGCACGAAAAAACTGGTTATTATTTCACGATACCGAACACCATTGACTGTTAGAGCTTGACATGCCTCATTTTCATAAAAAAAGGTCCAATGATTCCTCCAGCCCAAAATACACACCACATAGTGACACGTTGAGGATGCATTTGCTTCCCGTGAATCACTCAAGAATTTTCCTCACCCCAAATGCGACAATTCTGCCTATTGACGAAGCCATCAAGATGGAAATGGGCCTCGTCACTAAAGATGATTTCATCGGCAAAATCAGCATTTTCATGTTGTCTCTCCTATACCCAATTAACGAACTCCCTTCGTGGTCAGCAGGCTTCAGTTCCTGAGTCAATTGAACTTTGTATGCATGAAGATGCAAATCTTTCGTCAAAATTCGCTGCATAGTGGATTTGAAGACACCAATTTGCTGAGCTCGGTGTCGAATTGAGGTGGATGGAGTTTGAGCGACATCATCACGTACAGCTGCGACATTTTCGGTCGATCGACCTGGTCGAAGGCGCGTTGTTGTCTTTACATCACTAACAGACCCAGTTTTGGCAAATTTATCCATTAATTTCTTTACAGTTGACTCTTTTGGAGCATTATTGTGACCCCAAATTGATTGCAATTTGCGAACTGTAGCCGTAAAACTTTCACCATTTTGGTAAAACAATTTCACAATGAGAATGCGTTGTTCATTCGTGTACTAACTAACCTCGTACCTTCGACTAGCAAGCAATAACAATTGTTCAAATGTCAAACAATAACACTTCGAATGGCGCCAAATTTAAATCTTGCGTTCTTATTGGGACTCCCTATAGAAAGAACACTGATTTTTGCTAAATCGACCAATTTTCAAGTGAGTCCCCAGGGGGCGTGATAGTTTATTTTTCTTGGGAGTACCAGAAAAGTAGATTTTTTTACATTTTAAACAATATTATAACACAATGTAATTGCCAATAATTGAAATAACTTCAGGTTACGGATTAAAGATTACAACATAAAATTAAATTTGACAAATCGGTCAATATTTATTGGTGGTACGTAGCTGTGACTCCCATATTCATTCTCAGACCTTAGATATGTGCCAAATTAGGCTGATATATAGCTATTAACCGGATTCTGACGGGATTTGTGTTAATCTACTAAAGAAATGTGCCTCCTCACTAACTTTTGCTCTTAAATATATTTGTAATTCTTCATTAAAGGAAGGCATTTTTATTGATAGATGGAAGTCGGCGTCCATAACACCAATTTTTAAAGATGGTATGGATGGACGTGTTACAGACCAATTTCCAAACTAACAAATGTTTCGAAAATTTTTGAGCATATCATTTATCTTTTATCTTTTCTTACAAAATATCTATTTATCTTTTCTTACAAAATTGACTATAATACCATCTCAGCATGGATTTTATCCAGGTAGATCTATCACAACAAATTTAACCATTTTAACCAACATGTTAACATGTTGAAACAGTTAACACCGATTTCGCCAAAGCATTTGATAAAGTATCTCATAGTATACTTTGTGCTAAGTTGCAATCTATCTGACTTCATTCCTTGATGTTAAAGTGGTTGAAATCGTATTTATCAAACAGAATATGCAAAGTCGTTATTAGTGGTTATGAATCTCTTTCATATTTGGAAACATCTGGCGTGCCGCAAGTTAGTATTTTGGGAAGTTTGTCGTTTAATTCATTTATATGTGATATTTCCAACTGTTTTAAAAACGTAAATTTTCTTTTATATGCAGATGACTTAAAAATATACCATAAAATCCCTAATATGTAGACTTCAAAATGATTTAGATAATCTTCTTGATTGGTGTTCCCTAAACAAATTTTCATTAAATCTATCAAAATGTGTCCATATTTCATTTTCAACGTCTCGTAATCCAATGCCACTGAATTAAGGTATTGTTTTTGATGCGGCACTGAATTTGCTCTTGGATCGTTTGAAGGACGAATTCAAGGAAAAAATGTCGTAAAAATGATGAGAAAAAATGTGATCATTCACCAAGATCAACCTGACCAAAGTTTGTGCATCCTTTGTGAAATGTTGTGTATCAACTTATCTATCTATATATTTGTTGGTATTATCCAAACACGCAAGCCCTCAACTAGGGTCTTACAAATATATATAAATTGGAGTTCTTCCTTTCCGCTTCTCCTAAATGTTGTCCTTTATTACTTGCAATTAACAAATAAATTGTAATAAAAATTGGAAAAACGGTCTTATTTAAAACAATGGTCCTTTCCAACTATGACAATTGCGAGCTGTCATCGACTTATCACTATATAAATGGGCGTGCCAAAAACACGATATTCTCATACATAAAATATTGAGTTTGTTACTTTTTTCATTGAAAATTCATATTTTCATTACTTTAATGTTCTTTTATTTATTATTTACCGATTATTCTTTTCACCGATACGATAACTATCATGAAATCTTCATGAAACTTCTTAAAACTTGCCACAGCCTAGTAGTTTGCCAGCCTGTTGCCGGTGATTGAAAAAGGGCACTCGCATCTTCTGATATCTCCCACGCAAATTGGCATATTTTCTCATTGCAGGCTGAAGGAATTTAAACTTTTGTCCATCATATTAATTTGCAATGGTTGGAAAAATTTGAAAAAAGACCGATTAACCCAACAAAAAACTTTTTAAAAAAAAGTTATTGCGCGTTTTTGGTTTGTATTGTATTCGGAATAATTTTTTCCATTGTTGTTTTTCTTTTGTTAGAACATACATAAAACATCGGGTGATTACTTTCGCCCTACTTGTGTATAACTTTTGCTCTATATCTTGAGAAAATGAGGAGTTTACCGCATCTCTCTTCAGGTACCTCCCATACAAATTGACAAATTTATCGTGATTTAATTTTATTGCAATTACTAATTCTATGTTACAACAGTTAGCAGTTTCTTAAACTTTTGTCAGTTCTATTATATTTAATATATTGCGTAGTAAAATTTTAGAAAAAAAAAAAATCTGTCGAATAACAACGCCCCCTCCAGTACCTCGTGCATAAATCACGTAACTTAATCCAAATATTCCTTTTATCATATTTTTCATTTAATTGCACTAAAGTATAATTTAGCACGCACCAGGTATTTAGTAAACTTACGCCTTGTGAATGGAAATGGACTACACTGCCACGCCCCTTAAGATGCCATACATATAAATTGGTCGACTTAACAAAAAACTGTAATCAGTCAGTAATCTATAAACGGACGACTTTAGAAAGTTATAATTTTGCTTATTTTATTGTGCTTTAATTCAGACTGCATTTTGGTAAGAACCTAGCGATGGTACGGCCCCTCTTCTAGAATATTTGACACTTGTACACTAACACAAAAGGATGTTGAGTGAAGGCTGATACAAGTAAATTCACCTGACTGATATACATACAGTGAAGTGGAAAATAATAAGGGCACTAATGTCAAACTATAACATTTGATCAGAAAATAAGTAAAAAGAGAAATTGCTAAAAATAACTGTACTTATTTTTAGATAATATATTACAAAAACCTGTTCCATTATGTTTTTTAAAATTGTTGTTTTTATTTTAAATTTTTTTAATAATTTAAACTTAAAATATAAATTCACCCTGTGAAAAAAATATGGACTCTTCGTGTTTTCATCTAAATAATACTATAACATTCAAAATTCAAAGTTAATACTGTTCTAATATTGTTTCCCAGTGATTAATATTTTGTTGAAGCTCCTTTGTTTTTGAAAACTTCTAGGCATCGTCGGGGCATAGACTCAACAAGCTTTTGACAGGCTGAAATCGGTATATCATTCCACGCAGCCTGAATTGCTGACCGCAATTTGTGGGACACTTTCCTCTAATTGAAGTTTTCACTATATTCCACAAATTCTCGATCGGATATAGATTGGGGGGCTGCGCAGGCTATTCTAACAAATTTATCTTGTTATTCCCGGGCTATTCTAATAAATTTATCTTGTTATTCCCAAACCACGTCTTGGTGCACTTTGCCATATATTTGGGGTCATTGTCCTGTTGTGTTGTTGTTGTGTTGTGCAGTGGCATATTTTCTTCGGCATAAGGTAGCATACAATTTTGTAGAATGTAAACATAATATGTTGCTTTCATAATGCCCTGTATACAATGCAGTGGCCCAACACCATAGTAGGAAAATGATCCCCAAATAATGATATTACCACCACCGTGCTTTACCGTCTTAAGAGTGTATTTTGGGTTGTATTCCGTATTAATTGGTCTTCTTACAGTATGAAGACCCCTATCTGAATTAAATAAATTAATTTTTGTCTCATAATATAGAATATTTCTCCATATAGAATATTTCTCCATTTTTCTTGAGGCCAGCATGAGTGAACTTTAGCCTTTGTTGTACGTTCTTCTACGACAACATTGGTACTTTTCTAGCACTATAAGCTTTAAGGTTCTCTTTAATAAGTGTTTTTCGAACTGTTGATGTGTCAGTTTCTATGTTTAAATTATTTTTTATATGTTTTGATGAGATAAATGGATACTTTTTTACACATCGAATGATTCCACGTTTAATTTTAGGAGTAATTTTTGGTTTTCTACCATGTGTTTCTCTTACCGGAATCCATTTGACTGCATTTTCAATTATTGTTTTTTAAATTCCAGGCAATCTTGAAAATTTTCTATAAGAATTTCCATCTTTATGCAAATTTTTAATAGTTTTTCTTAGTTCTGGGTCACAGTGCTTATTTTCCCCCATTTTTTCCTAAAAACTACAGAATTTTGCTTGAATTTAAAGTTTCACTAAAATCACTATTCTTACCTTTTGTACACAAAAAAAAACTTTTAAAAGTTTTGATATTATTTTATTTTAGTTAATCGACAAACTGTCCTTATTAATTCCCACAACCAAAATCATCTGATCTCTGCTTAATAATCTATTTTTTTTAATGTATACAAATTCTAAGAGTTTTTGTTACGGAACTTGTTTCTGTAATATATTAGCTGAAAATTAATACAGTTATATGTATATGAACTATTATCTCATTTTACTTATTTCCTGATCAAATATTATTGTTGGGCATAAGTATCCTTATTATTTTTCACATCACTGTATGTGTACTATAACCTGTTTTCACTACTTCCTTGACTGATCCTGTTTAGCTCTGACACCGGTTTCCTCGTATGATAACAAATAATTAGGGTGGAAATTTCGTTGAAACGATTTAAAGAACTCATCCCTCTAACTGCCACATTCTTCTACAGTTAATAATAATTTTATTATATTTTTTTATTAATTAATATCCACTCTTATAAATCGACATCTTAAAATCAATATTTGTTTACATTTCCATAATCAAATAAACATTTACCAAGATCATAAATAATCTCAACAAAACTAAAAAAAGAACACATACAAAAATAAGCAACCAAATTCTTATCAACATTTCTGGCATAACAACTCAATTTCCATTGAGGGGATTCCCATAGAGATGACTACAACAGTTGGTAATTGTGCTGACGGCAACGTCATTATCACCATCACATCACACACAAATTTTCAAGGTGGAACTAAAAATAAACTTTACTGAGTTCATTTGAAATGGTCTGCCTGTATGTAGGGTTGAGTGTGTGGAAGTATTTGCGTACCCCTAAGTTAGAATTACTACGGCGCAGACAAAATCGTTGTCTGCCAGAATTGCCCCACATAGGTGGTGAATATGTAATCACACATTTGTGAGTGGTGAATTTGTATTTATAGCTGAGTGCTATAAATGTGCGGCTTAGTGAGGTATGGTGGAGAAACTAATACATGTTAGCCAACGACGTTCCAAATGCCTACGTGGCGTAGTTGGATATTGCGTTCTGCTGTTGACCGAAAGGTTGGTGGTTCGAGCCCGCTCGGGGCCGGGATATTTTCTTTTCTGTTGAGAATTTGTTTTGCAGAGAAAAATAAACAACAAAAGATAAATTAGTTCTTCCAAATGGAGCCCCCTTTTTCATTGCCTTCGAGGCGTAGTCTTAATGGGAAGTTGTAGTCGTTAGTGGCACTTAAGGTATTTATAAACGTTAACATATAAAATAACTACCTCACAAAGAAATAATTAAAAAACTTTTGATAATATTATATATCAGCTGTCTTACTTACGGAAATTCAGTATAAATTATCAAAAATTGCTGTAAGTTACGTGCCCTGCGGATCAGATATAGTTTGATTATACAGTAGAAACGACGACAAATAGCGAGCATGACGAGTTTCGATCCTTTTGAACGAGTCTCTCTCCTCAGTCGCTCAAGCGATTTTGTTTTATCGCATAAATGTTTTTCGCAAATTGATATAAAAGTAATTTTCATTACATTTTTCATATCTTAAGATTCTTTTGCAGGAAATAAATTCTTTCTTCATTTCTATGAAATAGAAAATGTTGTGTCTTTTTTAAT
>JAHXMU010025298.1:104491-120973 GCA_019455685.1 Philornis downsi
TTGACTGAAGCTGAAGTAACTGAATAATAGATATGAAACTAAAAATACAGGATTTAAGTCGATCATTTGTATGAGAGATATCGGAATCATCACTAAACAATATGCGGATTATAATAAGCAGAGAAAAAAAGACAAAATTTTACAAATTGTATGATAGGTACCAGACGGTGCCAGCCGATGTGGTTCATTTGTAGTCTTTAAAATATTAAACTTTGTTAGTTTTGAGTAATTCCATAAAGATTCACGACGGTTATAGCGACTGCATAACAAACAGACGAACATAGTTAAATCGATTTACTTGGTATTTTGAATGCTTTCGTCCAGACGTTACATTTTCGTATCAAATGGAATGTAACCTAATTTTTTCAAGAAAACGTTTAAAAATTTGAAAATAATTTATTAATAATTAAAAACCTCTTAATATTCTACGTTGTAATCGAAAATTAATTAGTGTAGAGAAAGGTTATAGATTTCATTAACTAGCTTTCATTCAATCGATGTAGCAGTTCACTTTTTCCATTTGCTGTATATGTTGCCACTTCTAGGATCACACAAATAAATGTTGTGTGCGTTGTCTTTATTTTCTTGCTATGTGTGTATCAGTTTGCCAAGTTATTTTCCTTTTACCCTTCCTTTTCGTTTTCCCTTTGGTATTTGTACTCCCTCTGAGGCTATATCTTTGCGCTTGTTGTATTGCAGAATTTTTGTTTACCGGAAATTTGTAATTTTACTTGTTTCCGGTGCAATTTTACACAACCATTTTGTGGTTGACTATTTCCGCTGTAACCACAATGCAGTTGAACATACGCGCACACACCAATAAATACAAATATGTGTGTTGTTTGTGTGCATGGCAATGTTTATGTGCTCTCGCAGTTGTTATCCTTATACGAAGATCCCTTGTTGTGCTGGAATTCTCCCCTATGTTGTTATTGCCCTTTTATAAGACACAACAACAACAAGAAGGAAACTCTGCATGCCTTTTAAGGAAAATGGTATTTAATAATAAATAAATATCCTATTCGTATGACACCCTGTAGGAGATTGTTTGTATAATTAATTGGGCTATAGCGATTAAGAAAGGGCATGAATTTAGACAGGAGGTATGCAAATGTAAACCTTAAAATCATTGGAATACAGGATGACATTTAGTTGCATTTTGAGTAAATGGTAAATAATGTAGTAAATCTGTCTCTTAGTTGTTCTTACTTGTATGAAACATGGACTGTTTCTAATGTGAGTCAGTTTGTAAGTTTTGTGTGGGAAACGTTTACATTTTGGATTGTCTATTTTGAGGTCCAAATATAAAGATGTTGAGATTATTCACAAATTTAAATATATGCTATTTAAGACTTTTAAAAGGACATTTGGGATATATAATCAACAATAACATTGGCAAACAACGGCATGCTATCATCGTTAGAAAACTCATCTGAGACTCTAAAAAGTATATCTAATCCCAAATCTATGTTGGTTTATGTATCCTCTTCCGGTGCTTGTTGAAAGTTCGATGGAAGTAGAATCGTTTGGCCTAGGAGGCTAAAATTTGCCACAAATTATCCCATAGATTATGTCTAAAATTGGGAAAATTTCGGAAATTTCGACTGAGTAGAAAAAAAAATTGTCCGTACAAGGACTGAACCCACTTGTAAAAAAATGCGATATTTTTCAGAATTTTTACAAAAAGCTTACAGTACATTTATAAACTGAAAACAATATATGATTGTATTGTATGGCTTACAGAAAAGACAATCTCAGCTCATGTGGTTTTAAGGGATCACCATAATTGTGTTATTTATTTGTATTTGATTATTATCTTTTTGTTTTATTTGCATCTTTTTTTTATTATATTTTAATTTCAATTTTTTTTTAATTTAATTTAAAAAAAAAAGCACGTATTATAATTATATGACTTCTCAGAAGCAGTTGGGCGAGAGAGAGAGATTGAACTCCAATTGTTCAATTCAACTGTTTTTCCAGCAATTTCAATTGTTGGGCGAAAGGAGCACAATATGGAAAATCTTCACGTCACAGGGCTTGAGCTTCACTTGTACATTTCAACTGTTTTTTCCAACAATTGCAACATATATTCAGTAATTAAAAGTTGTATATGATGATTGTTAATATAAACCAGGATTCATAAACTAAGTCATAATCGTTTTAATGAAACATTCTAGATGAGTGTATGATTATGGAAAAATACTAAAGAATACGTATTTTCACTACCAAAATGTTATAATCGGTATATTAGTCCTGAAAAGACGGTACTTTTGAGACGTCCACCTATCGAGCAATTAGACAACATATCGTCCATGATGTTAATGTTCCCAGGTGCCACAAGTGGAACAAGTTGTTCCAGTTAGAGAAAACTTTATCGTTCAGTGTCTCGCAAAATAATTCGTTCCATTTTGCACCATTATTAGGATATTAAACGCGTTGCCACTCAATTGGTGCCGGAAGTCCTGAACTACCTCCAAAATGTGAAACATGTAAAGGTAGTTGAAGTCATGTTAGATTATAACTGATGAAAATACATGGATTTACTAGTTCGACATGCATGCCAGTTAATAAGCTTTGTAAAAGCGCTCTCAAACTCGAACGAAACCGAAAAAAAACACGCTGAATTCGATCAAATTTTCACCTAATTTTCAGTTGAAAGAATTCACAGCAAGTACTGAAGCCTTTTTCCGAAGGTGTATTTGAAAAATGTATTGTTGATTGGCATAACTTAAGTTATTTCAGAGTAAAACCATAACCTGTGAAGTGTTTATAGCAATTCACAAGCATTTCCCATTGTTTTCCTGTAGTCTGCATACAGATTGGCTGATTTGAAAAGAAAAAACACTCTCGCCTATAATTTAGCATTGCTACGCTCGATTTCTATAAATTTGGCCAGTCGCAATGGTTAAGCCCTTCATGTATCTCCCAAACAAATATATCGTTTTTATCATCGGAAGAAATGAAGGTACAAATTCAACTTCTGAGTAAATGAGTTTCAAGGTTTTTAGGTCGATTGGGCGTAAATCTTTATGAAACTTTTTAAAACTTCCTATTGGCCAATATATTGTCAGATCATAGCCGGTGATTGTAGATTGAGGTTATCAGGGATTGATAATTGATAACATCGGATCGTCCCTTCTGGTACCTCTCATAAAAGTTAACCGATTTTATGAAATTCAGTTGGCCCTTTAATTTCCAATCGGTAGGCAGTAGCAATCTATATATTTGTCTAGTTTATTAGTCTACAATTTATTGGAAAAATTTAAAAAAATCGAGTGATTAACCTCACCGCTTATGATGCTTTTCATACAAAAGATCAATTTAATCGTATGTTATTGATAAATACGTTGATAATAAATACGAGGTGTGATCAAAAAATGACAGTTATTTTGAAATTTCGGATAATCGTCGAATTACTATTAGAGAGGTTGATGATGATGTTGGCATATCGTTCGGCTCATGCCAAGCAATTTTTACGGATGTTTTAAGCATGAAAAGTGCCGCAGCGAAGATTGTTCCAAAATTGCTAAATTTTGAGCAAAAACAACGTCGCATGGACGTCGCTCAGAAGCTGTTGAACGTCGTCAACGACGATCCTGATGTCTTCAAAAAGGTAATAACTAGTGGCGAATCATGGGCGTATGGTATTTATATTGAAACCAAAGCCAAGAGCCAAGACCGAAAAAAGCACGTCAAGTTCGGACAAATGTGAAGGTTTTGCTCACTGTTTTCTTCGATTGCAATGGCGTGATGCAGCATAAATTCTTGCCACAAGGTCGTACGGTCAATAAGGAATACTACCTTGAAGTTATGGGCCGAAACGCACAGAATTGTGGAAAAATCAATCATGGATTTTGCATCATGATAACGCACCAGCTCACACATTGATGCTTGTGCGTGAGTTTTTGGCCAAAAACAAAACTGCAATCATGCTTCAACCACCGTATTCGCCGGACTGGGCCCCCGCTAACTGTTTGCTCTTCCCAAAATGGAAGACACCGATGAAAGGAAAGCGTTTTGCTACGATTGAAGAGATAAAAGAAAAATCGAAACAGGAGCTGTTGGCAATACCAAAAAGCGCGTTTTAGAAGTGTTTTGAGGATTGGAAAAAACGCTGGCATAAATGTATTATATCTGAGGGGGATTACTTTGAAGGGGACAAGATAGTTATTGTTGAATAAATAAACACCTTTTGAAAAAATCGAAAATATTGGTTATTTTTTGATCACAACTCGTAATCCTATGTATGTTGAAGTATTGCCTGAGGAAGAAAACGCGACTTCTTATAGCCTCCATACAGACAGGCCGATTTTTGGAAATGATTTGTTTCCCCCTGTAACTTCTAATTTGTATACTTCAGCAACCTAGATTACTTGGTAAAATTTGGAAAAATCAAGCAAGAAACCACCTCCATCCTAGTGTTTCCCATAGAAATAACCGATTAAACCCATATACTCGTACCTTCTTGTACTCTCATATAAAATACCTAATTTAACCCATTCTCAGGTCCATATCTTTCATTTTATTGTAATAAATTATGTACAATTAAACACATTAGGTGTTTAATAAATTCCGTTTTGCATAAATGGTTTGCATTGCTAATTGCCTTAGGGCATCTCACAAAAGTTTATGATTTCACCGTTGCCAGCCTAAGTGAAAGACGGTAAGTTATAACCCTTAAATACTACAGTAATTAAATTTAATAAGTCTTAAGTACGTTTCTTATATTGTTAATTAATTCATAGCACTTGTTGATAATATGCTAGTAATTTACCACTCCCTTTCTGGCATTCTGCATACGTTTTGATTAAGGTTTCTGTACAAGTTTTTCCTACAGTTTAATGTAGGATAATACAGGGTGTCCGCCGGGAAGGTCTGCTACTTTGTTTGTTTATAATTTTTGATTAAATAAAAGAGAATGGATCTTATATTAAGAAATGTCCATCCTATTGGCATATGTACGGCGGCATAAATGATCTTGTGGAAGAAGCTCTTGTGTCAATTGAATCTTATATGGAAACTAATGCAAATCCTTGTGCAAAAATGTGGCCAAAGTTGTTCTTTGAAAACCAAGCTCCTGAGCACGGCGTCGAATTGAGGTTCATGGATTGTTTTGAATACTTTCTTGAGCAGCAATAACGCTTTCAGCCGATCTTGCAGTACATTGTGGTACATGTTTGGCCCTATACGTTACAGACCCTCTTTCTTCGAAATCATTCACTACACGAAAAATAGTGTGTCTTGTTGGCACGTTGTTTCTTCCAAAAATTTCACGTAACTTTCTCATCGTCACAGTAATCGAAGATTGATTTTGACAAAAAGGTTTTAACGATTAAAACACATTGGTTTATCGAATATTTTTCCATAATAAATTTGCCACTTCTCTACTTTACGACTGCCAAATGTGAACTATCAAGACTAAAGTTCACCAAAGTACCTTCCCGACGGACACCCTGTACATTTTATGTTTTTAAGTAAAGTTAAATAAAGCTTTGATTATAATGAAACTTTTATTTCATTATAATACTGGGACCTTGCCATTATGTAAGAAATGCAATGTCATTTAAATGACCGTCTCTGGATTGCTTGGAGCAGTGGATTCTTTTGAGGTAGTTAAAAAAAGAAAAATACATCCCAATAACACCTCCACACTATAATGCGCATCAAACAGTTAATTTTTCCAAATGAAATGGTTTTTCCATAATCACTTTTGGGTTCTCTGGATGCTATGGTTTTTCCATAATCACTTTTGGGCCTCATATGCGACAATTTTGTTCACCTAAACACCGAATGAGAAATGAGCTTCATCGCTTTAGAAAATGTTGTTCGATTAAAAGCTAACGTTTGAATCACCACTATTGCAGTAAGTTTTAACTATTTTTACGCGTTGTTCTGTTGTTAAACGATCCATATTCGTAAACGGTAAACCTTTCACTAAATAAGTAACACTTCGAATGACAGTTTCGTTTGGTTTTCCAATAAATGGGTAACCCGTTTTATATATATACTCGTGTTAGTATATATCCATACATTTTTATATACATTTCTTATAATACAAATGGATCTAAATGTATAACCCTAACAAATCTGCTAAAACTACGCCTATTCTGATATCTCCCTTAATGACAGGTTTGATCTTAATATTTAATATTAATAAATTAATATTTGTTTGAGATATAATATAACTTGTGAATCCAATACCTTATTGTAATACCTGGTCAACCTATTTGTCATACCTGGTCAGTCTTGAAACAAGCTAATGCCATTTTAGTCAATTTAATCAAATTAAATAATTTAATTAATCGAAAATTATATACGAGTATTAGAACAATGTATTTGTATTGTATTTGTATGTTCTATATTGCTTCTTCAAGACTTTTGTGATATTTCGGTTTGAATCTATTGAATTATGATCACTGAATGCTATAACAAACCTTCGATCAATGCCTTCAAATCCTTGAAGTAGCCAATTTTAAAACTAACCTAATAAACAGCTAGTTGGTGCACTGAATAACCTTTACTCATGTATTTAAATTCTCTCGACAATTTGCAGTTTGTTTCCGCCCAATAAAGATGTCACATTTCAGTTGTTATAGGATACAATTTACGACCCTTTTTGGTCCCTCTCTCTCTCTCTCTGTGTCTTTCTCCCTTCAACCGTAAAAAAACCACAAAATTCATCCGTAAAAACGTTTTGTTTCTTCAGCTGCTTGTTAGCTATGTGACCATAAAACAAATGGCTATGAAATTTTCGGGGTAAAATAAGAAAAGTAGGCAATAAATTTAGAATATATCCCCATCCACTCGGTATACAAAGTTGCATTAACACTGTGCCACATGCAAATGTGCAAATTATGCATATGCAGAAATCTGCAGAACGCTGGTGGTGATGATGCTACTGCATCTCTGGTCACATATTATGCTAGGAATGATGGATGCGAATGGGAAAATCACGTTTCACAAAGAAGCAAAAAGAAGTAAAAATGGAATTGACGTGAGCAATTTGCTCTCCAAAATGTAAATTATGATGGATTGCAATGAATAGAAATTATGTGAAATTTTCATAGTTGAAGATTGCAATAACTTTTTGTCCTAATTTGGCCGGAAGGAAATGCACGGAGGAATGACTGAATGAGAAAGTGTGCGAGTGAATGAATGAATGGATGAATAATTGGCAGGCAATTCAATTATGTTTCGGGGCACTTACTTTAATTGCACCAATTGCATGTTGTTTCGTATCGAATGTAACAAAAGCACAGCCTTTACTTTGGCCATTCTGGTCCCTGAGGACGGTGCACTCCTCGATGGTGCCGTGGCCCGTGAACAATTGCCTCACATCAGCTTCATTGTATTTTTTGTTCAGCATACCCACGAAGAGTTTACGTTCTGTAAATAAGAAAAAAAAAATCATGAATGAATGGCAAATAATTAACAAAATATAATGGAAACTTAAACAAAATGAAATACAACTACCGCTACTCGTATTACCTACCAGCAACCATCCGGTAACTTTTCAAGTTAAGTAGTAAAAGCGCAAAAACAAAGAAAAAAAAAAACAACAGCAACAAATAATACACCAACACCAACAGGAAAGGATGGTGAAATGAAAAATTGTATATGTACTCGAATAAAAGCTGTGAAAAATGTTGCAAATTGTAAAACAGTTGGCAAAATAATGCTAAAACCCTTCGCTACAAACTTAGCAATCTTTTTCCTCACAAAGGCGCCCCCGTCTGTACTCATTTACATTAACGATATCGCCTTCTGCCCGTTAAAGGACAGCAAAAGGACTTGCACCGCCACATGCTGGCACACAATTTCACCTTCAGCTCGCATCCTTATGAGTGTTACTACTGCTGCCAGCCAATATTATCGCACTGTTTGGGATATAATAGTTTTAACCACCCATTCTTTCATCTGCCATGGGAAAAAAGTGCAAACAATTTATTGCCGCTGCATTGTATGAGCGACGGTTTTGCGCTGTTCATTATTTGAATAAGAACTGACTTTTCATTGGTTGAATGGGGTCAGGAACGGGTAACTAGGAGGGTATATTTTATATCGACTACGATTTTCTCAGGGTATGCAGTGGCACGTGGGCGTGCCTTCTCCATAACTCAATCTAAAGTTTGGGGGCCTTCGAATTGTTCGAAAAAAACCGTGTCTCTGTTGGAAAGTGAATAGTTTAAGTAATCCGGTTTGTGTATCAACTGTCGTGAACAAACCGGCGAAATCGGTTAGATTTTAATATTTTTAGATTAGATTTAGATTTAGATTTAATATTTTTAATATTTATTATAACAAATAATTTAGTTACAGAATGTTCCCAAGTTTAATATTTCGTGAAATATTTATTTATGAAATTTATTATGGGAGGTTTTCGCAAACTGAGGGAGTGACATTTTCTGTGATGGGAACAGTGGATATAATAAAACACCAGGAAGCTAAGTGCCTGTCTTGGAATCCCTTCTATAGGGCTGCCAACAAATTAATTGCGTTTTTTTTCGATAGATGGTGGTTTTGATATTTTTGAAATACTTTTGCTCGGCTGATTACATTGTATTCTTAAATAGTTGTATTGTTAAATAGTTGATATCTCAACCTTCAATTTGTGAAATGTCTTAACATTATCAGTGGTTAGTCTATCTTCCTACGCAATTTTTGGCTTTTTTTATTTTTTGCTTTTTTTATTTCAGGAAAGCTAAAAAACCGCTGAAACACATCGGAATATTTGTGATGTGTATTATTTGAATGCTTTAACAGAATGTAGATGTCAAAATTGGCTCGCGAAAATGCATTCTGGAAACTTCACGTTCAGTTTTTTTTTTTTTGGTTTCCGATAATTCAAAAATCTTGTTGAAGAAAGCCCAGTTAACAAAACGAATAAGCATTTGCGATTTATTGTTTAAAATCAAACAAAGTTATCCTCTTTTTTAAAACGCTCTGTCACTGGGGACAAAAACGGATTCATTACAACAGTTTCAACTGAAGGAAATCGTGGTTCAACCGAGATGAACGCGGTCAAACTTTAACAACAAAATCAGAAAATCAAAAAAAAAAAAAATCAGTTTTTTTTTGGGTTCCGATAACTCAAAAATCTAGTTGAAGAAAATCCACTTAACAAACCAGACAAGCGTTTGCGAGTTATTGTTTAAAAGCAACAAAAGTTGTCTGTTTTTTGAAACGCACTGTCATTGGGAACAAAAACGGATTTTTAATATCTGTATCAACTGAAGGAGATCCTGGTCCAAGCGAGATGAACGCGGTCAAACTTCATCAAAGGCTGCATTGGGTTATATTGGATATATTCTGTTTGTTTTTAAGGTATGAGTTTACTATGAACAGCTGCCAAGGAACCAAATAACAAATTCTTAGTTCTATTTTTAACAATTAATGCAGCTTCATGGATCATTGAAAGAAAGAAGGCTTGAGATGGTACATCACATTGCAATGACATCTTCAGATTTGTATTTATTCCGATATTATTTACAAATCTTGCAATACTGATGAGGATGTAAAATCCGAATTATTTCAATATTTCGTTTGAAAGGATTAGCCATTTCTTAAACCTAAAATGAAAAAGGTAATGAACGATGATAGAAGATCATTGAAGAAGATGTAGATGTAGATTAAAATTAATTATCTGAAAAATGTCTTCTTCTTCTTAGGTGGCGACTGTAATAGACATCCTTATCTATTATACGCTACCCGTAGAAAATAATTGCAAGCGCTTCGGTTTTCTGCGCTTCTCCTCCAATTCGTTACATCAAGCTTCGATAGTATTTCAAAAACCTGGTCCTTCCAGCGAAGTTTTGGTTGTCGAAAATTTTCGGTATCGAAAAATTTACTTTGAGCAACAAACCGAAATTATCATTTTTGCTAACCCAGTAATCGTAAGATACACTGTAATTTAGTCAATTTTGGTTTTTTTATTTAAAAATTTGGGTATAGCCACTTTCCGCGTTGATAGTAGGATGGAGTCTGCCCCGGAAAGCTTCACATGCTGCACGATTGTGGTCTGATGTTATTTCGTTCCATTCTCGACGAAGAGCAGTCTTTAAGGAGTGGACCATTTATTTAGTTGATATTTTGGCATCCAGAGTGGACCACATAGAAAAATCCATTGGGTTTAAGTGCGAGGAATATGGTGGCCATTGTTGTGAAAAATATTAAGCCGGGAACTTTCTCTTCATGAGATGGTGCCAGGACTTTTTGAGAAGTACAAAACGTCGTTTAAAATTCTTTCACTAACGCCAGCACTTACTTCCGTAGAGCAATTTACTGGTCTAAATTGTCTTTTAATTTGCGCTCACACGATTGTTTTATTTGTTCACATAATTGTGAATTATCAAAGAAGACCATATTTTAAAATTCGTCAAAAATATGCAAATATTTCAACACCTTTGCTATTGCTAAGCGAACTAACTTTTGTGCAGATGTTGGATCTTTTTATTTTGTATTTTGTAGAGCTTCAATCGTAGTCCATTTTTGAATAAACGAGTACGTTCATGCTACGAGCAGACACATTGATATTTTTCGCCAATTTAACTGCGTATTGTCGTGAATTATGTTAAATTCTTGGCTTTGCATTCCGAACCAATTTTGACAATTCTGCTGTTTTCGGAGTTTCATTTGCATGGTGTTTTATGGTCTTGCGTACAAACATTTTATTCACACGTAAATGTCGCAACTCAATGACTGGATACGATTTACTAGCCAAATACAAAGCAGTAACTGTGTTGCATTTGAATTCCATTTCAATAACTTTTTAATTACGACGTAAAACATTATGCTTCCGCAAGGCTATAGTGAATCGACTTTATCAAAAACATGCGCCTATGAGTTTGTATGATGCATTAAAAACTGGTCGAGATATGGTGGGGAATTTGCCTCATTCTTGTCAGCCATATATCGTCTTCACCTGAAGTTGAAGTGAAGAAAATGCAGCCTGAACACTGTCATTTAAGTTTGAACTCTAGCTGAATTCCGTTAAACTCTTCTTGTATTATGAATCAATTTGTATCATCTAAAATAAATGTTCGAGTGTGAGACGCGTTGCCGTTCAACTAGTTCCGAAAAACTTGAGTTTTTCCCAAAAACTCATTCTCGTCAAGGTGGCTGAAGACACGATAGAACAAGTAAATTCCGATCCCATCTTAATAATCCGCATTATAACTGCTGATAGGGCAAGAATTTATGAATTTGATGTGCTATCTAAATCTAATCAACAAACTGGTCAATTAACCAATAGTCAAGGGAATGTTGACTGTTTTCTTTAATTATCGCAGTATTGTGCACTCGGATTTCGAACGACAAGATCAGATAGTAAATAAAGAATGATATCTGGGCATTAAGTGGCGTTTCAAAGTTCAAATTTGTCGAAAAAGACCTAATTTATGAAAATTTCTGACCGAAAATCGAACACCGTAAACAGCTGATATATTTTCGACTGACTTTTTTTCTCTTTCTAATATTCAAATTACCACTTCGATGCACCCACTTTCAGTAGACGAAAGACATAACACAGAATTCGCGGCTATAAATGAAGTCTTTCCCGGAAAATGTGTTTGGAAAATGTTTTGGTGATTGAATTATTCGATGGCATATGTGTATTATGCCGGAAGGGATTTACTTTAAATTCGAAACAATAAATTTAAAATAATAATAAGTGTTTTGTACTTTATTGATCAATTCTCGGTATTTTCGAGAGAATGTATTATTAATTTTACGAAAACTAATTAGCAGGTTTTTAGAAAATCGTACAAATCGCACAAGTAATCAGTCGGGTTGACCGTGCTTTAGCGTTTGGTTTGGATATCCTTTGCAGCAGCAGATATTCATTTTCCAAACCAACGCTGAAATTCGAACTGCGTGTTCTATTAATTTCCAGTTGTTGCTTGCTGTCTTTCCTGAATATTAGATACTGGTTCACTCCAACCTCCTTGCGGTATTTTTGTACAACTCCGCCATTATTTTCATTCTCTTTAGTTCATTCCCATTCCCATTCCCATTTACGTTTATGTTTATTTTTGTAGTTTTCTCGAAATGACTGACGGATTACCATATATTGCCACTACAATTTGCAACAGAGCTTTAATTTTCCACTCTTCCACTCCATCGTTGCTTCGTTTACGTTTTATTTGCACCACTTTGTATTATTCTACGCTTTGATGTGATTGTAGTGGTGATTGTCGTGGCTTATGTGTGCGTGTGTGTGTGTGTGTGTGTGTGTGCAACGTATTTGCCCATCATCTTCCGCTCAGTGAGCAGTAAGCAAATATAGTTTGGTTGCATGATATCCTAACAATTCATACTGTTGCTGTATTTGCTACATGATGTGGCGCTGTTGATACTGCAACAAAAAAGCGACGGCTGCTGTTGTTACTACCACCGCTGCTGCAGCTTGCGGAAATGTGCAACATGCACGGAGTGCAAGGAGTAAATGTTGCCGTGAAATGAGCGTTATAAAAACCGTATTAAAAAGTTTGTTTAACAACTATAATAACAATAACATGGCAACACAAATAACATCAGCAACACTACAACAACTACCACCTCCGCTTCGTTATTATCGCAAAGACTTGTTGTGCTAATGTTGCCACACTGGGAATGGCGCGGGCCACAACTCGGTCCGGTTGATGGTGAAAAACCTAAACTTGCAACATTTTATAACAATCAACAGCTATAATTTGTTAGAGTATTGGTGTTTTGTTTGTTGCACTGAAAGAGAGTTTTGAGAATGTAAGTGCGACCCTTTGTTAAGGTGCTGCAAGTTTGTTGCATTGTGCCAACAACTTCCACCGATGAGGTATAATTTTCCTTTCAACAACATTGTTGTTGCATGTTCTTTGGAGTTGATGCTTTGGCGATTGCTTAATATCTTGAGGGTCAAGTTGATTGTTAATGATATTTGGAGGTATTTGAATAATTAGGAAATGGTGTAGTTGTTTCAGGTCTGTTAAAGTTGGACAAGACAATCGCATACGAAAGTTTACATAAAATAATTAAATATTGACAATTCTTATATGGTAGCCTTTGTTAAAGAGCTTTAGAGAGGTAAACAAATAATAAGCAATTGCAGTATAATTGGGAAATGGGAAAATTCTAATTTTCTTATTCTAATAATCCTTTGGGAAAGCATTTCCCGTTCATTACATCGAACATCCGCTTGATCGTTGCTAAAGTTAGAAGGCGAATAATTACAGTGAAAAGATGACAAGTTTGAACAATCTAAATGGCATCGTAGCACCAATATGTCTTAGCTAAGTACGAGGTGTGTTTAAAAAATAAGGTTAATTTTCAATTTTCGCGGGCTACGTACATTCGACTTTCGATTATTATTTTTTATTTTGTTTATGTTGGTACACTCGTCTCGAAGGTAAGTTAAAAGTTTTATCCATATAACATGTTTAGTTTGTTTATGGGAGGCATAAATAAGACAAGAGTTTTGCGTGTTCGGCGATTTTCTGCAATCGAAAAAATGGATGAAAGAAGTTGCATCAAATTTTGTGTATAAAATGGAATAAAGTGCTCAAAAACACTTGAAATGTTAACAGTGGCATATGGTGAGAGTACTATAAATTAAAAAAATGTTTACTTGTGGTACAAGCTTTTCACAGAAGATCGAGAAGATGTGAATGACGACGCTCGCTCTGGACGCCCCTGCACATCAACAACCGTTGAAAATGTTGAGGAAGTGAAGAAAATTGTTATGGAGAATTGTCGAACCACAATTAGAGAAGTCGCTGACGATGTCGGCATATCGGTTGGCTCATGCCACGCAATCTTTTCGGAAATTTTAGGCATGAAGAGCGTGGCAGCGAAGTTCGTTCTAGAATTGCTGAATTTTGATCAAAACAACATCGCATGAGCGTCGCTCAGAAATTGTTGAATAACATCAACGATGATTCAGATTTGCTTAAAAGCGTCATAACTGGTGACGAATCATGGGTATATGGTTATGACATCAGGACCAAAGCCCAATCGTCCCAATGGAAGAGTCCAGGAGAGGCAAGACTAAAAAAGCACGCCAAGTTCGATCAAATGTCAAGGTTTTGCTCACTGTTCTCTTCGATTACCATGGCGTAGTGCATCAGGAGTTCTTACCACAAGGTCGTACGGTAAATAAGGAGTATTACCTTGAAGTTATGTGCCGTTTGCAGGAAGCAATACGAAAAAAACACCCGGAATTGTGGGAAAAAATTAATGGCTTTTGGATCATGATAATGCACCTGCTCACTCATCTTTGCTTGTGAGAGATTATATGGCCAAAAACAACACCGTTATCATGCCTCAGCCACCGTATTCACCAGATTTCTCTACCTGCCACTTTTTCCTATTTCCAAAATTGAAGAGACCTATGAAAGGACGGCGTTTTGCGACGATTGAGGAGATAAAAACCGAATCGCTGAGAGCTCAAGGAGATACCAAAAAGTGGATATCAGAACTACTTCGAGGATTGAAAACAACGCAGGCACAAGTGTATTATATCTGAGGGGGACTACTTTAAAGGAGATAAAATAGAAATTGATGAATAAATAAATATTTTTTGAAAAAAATGAAAATTAACCTTATTTTTTGAACAAACCTCAATATATCTGCTATTAGTTGGTAAAAGATTTAGATGCTTTTTAGACCTGTAAGCGACCGAATAACCACAGTTCGCATCATAACATTTTTATCACGTTGCTTTGTGCGCACCCCACGACGGAGGACAAAGACGGCAAGACTAAAGCCGTTTGTTATGAGAGTTTAGAAGCAGTATATGTTGCTGATTCGGCCAGATCACTGAATTAATATCATTCTGATGGATCTAAACAACAATATATGAAAAGAAGATTATTTTAGATCAGTTACCGGAGATGGGTAAACGCGTGTTTTTTAGGATGCTTTGTACCGTTTATCCCTAAAACGCAAAGCCTCACTACCCGATCCTGTAAGTTCAGCTGGCAAAGGATGATGCTTGCGTACAAAAACAAAGTAGTGTGGCCTTGTGCCAGGTGCCCTAGGAATAGGTGGATTATGTCTTGGGGTCTACCTATAATGTGACATCAAACCGACCTTGGAACACGTTTTTCGAAAACCAAGTAAAGGGGAGATGTCATAGTTTAACAAGATAATTACACACCCTGGCAACAGGAGCGGACATAGGAAAGCCGTCGAGAGATATCAGAAGATTTATCTTTTCCGTTTTAATAGTCGTACGACCATGGAGTTCCTTCGTGGAGAGATGTGGTTAATAGACTAGAGGAGCAGGGTATTAATTCGCTGTGTTGATATTTCTTCCCGGACATTGAAAATCTATGCTGTAGATAATGAATTACCAGTTCCATGCGAGGTATGATAAAGCAAAACTGGAGTAGCTTGTCTGCGAAACCCAGACCAGAGGGTTCTTCTCTTCTGGTAGAACGGGTGACCAGGGGCCAAAAGAACATTGTTCTTGCCTGGTCGATGACGTTCGACCCCTTGTTGGAGCATCGTGCTGGCTGTGGTTGCCCGAACATGTGTTTTCAGTGCTTTTGCGTTGCTTCAGGTTGCGTTGCTGAAGGAAGGCAGAAGCTTGGAAAACACTGTTCATGTCTATTGAGGTGTTCCTAGATTACCTCATTCTTAACCGGGATGTAGCCCACTTCATACCAAGTGATTGCAAAGGTACTTTGGCCGAGGGAGGAAGCGGGCCCTGAGGAAGTTTTTCCAAGGCGACCTACTTCTAATCTCAGAGGTAGTTCGACTAATCCTTTCGGGATTTGTTTTGGTACCCCAAAGGGGCGCTGGCTGCCGCAAGAAGAAAAGAATTATAACCAAGAAAAGAATTATAGGAAACAGCCCCATGTGTGATGACACACCATGAGTGAGGCCTCACGGCGAGACTCGTGTAAATAAACACAGTTGATCAGTTACCGGAGCATTCTGTCTTCATAACAATACCTACGATGGCGGATTCAGACTAGTTTCTTTCGTTGCAGTGCAGAAGTAAATGAAACCAATTTTCCACATGAAGTTATAAACAAGAAAACTTGATTATCTTCTGATAATGATACCACATTCAACAGGCGGTAGTAGGTGGAATGCATGCTCCTAGTGTTGTGGAGATAGATGTGAACAGTGTAGCTAACATATACACGAATACCCGCCTGTCGCCGTTAAGGCACGCCATAGATTGAGAATGGCAAAAATTCTGCATTCTCCTTTAAACAGTCACAGCCTACCCTTACAAATTGTCCGAATTACATGGCAAAACGCCCTTAATCCTGGCATAAACGAGCATAGACAAGTGACGCTGCGACAAAGAATATTGCGTTCTGTTCAAAGAAAAGGATGCTGCATGCATGACAGCTCTGCGGAAAGTTGTAAAGCATGCTGCGAAGACCGCCTATAAAGAATACGAAGAGAGTCAGACCAACTCATTAAGTATCGTAGACGAACCAATTTTGACAGTTGGGATGAAGGTGAGGCTCAAAAATTCAACCAAGATAATCAGAT
>JAHXMU010025298.1:180973-197708 GCA_019455685.1 Philornis downsi
TTCGGCTGTTAACCGAAAGGTTGGTGGTTCGAGCCCACCCGGGGGCGAGAGTCATTTTTATAGTTTAAATTCTATATGTTACTTTACTGTAGTTCGAAATGGGCGGGGGAGGGGGAGGAATCCTTAAAAAGCTAAGCTTTAAAAATATGTTAAAAACTAATAGTATTCTCCCAAATATCGGAAGAGGGGGTGGTGGTGGTGGTTCCTTAAAATAATGATGAGATTATTGTATCTGTATTTAACGTACATTTAGGGTTATAATACAATAGTGTACTGGCTTAATATTTTGACAAAGTTGTCAAGTTTCCTTTGTTGCATGGCTGCTAATTGATTATGTGTGGCAGCGTAAAACCGCTCTATATTTTCTAAATATATACGAGTATATCATATTTATAAAAATAAAGGATATTTTGTGTGGTCGCGGTTGCAGAAGAGCAATATATTTAATATAATATCATAATATTCATAATGTACATAATTATAATATACATATTATGTTATAATATATACAGGGTGGGCCATAAGGGTGTTGGCGGTTTAAATATTCAATTAAAAAAAAAAAAAAACTACGAAAAATAATAAAAATATATTTGTATTTTTAAAAACTAGAAGCATGGGAATTTTTAAGACTTAAAAATAATGTTGGTCAAATGGCTTCCCTCGGCTGCTTGACACTCTTGGAACCGAAGTCGCAAATTTTGGAAAACTCGTTGAAATTTTCACCTTAATGGCCATGTGAACAAGCAAAATTGTCGGTTCTGGTCCGAGACTAATCCCCGACGCTTGCATGAACGTCCACTTCACAGCCCTAAGCTTGTCGTGTGGGCTGGGATAACGTCAACCGGTATTATTGGACCATACTTTTTCGAGGACGAAAGAGGGCATGCGATGACGGTTAGAGCGAACAATTATTGCTACATGCTAGCAGACTTTTTGGTGCCAGCTTTGCAAGAACTTCAAGGCAATACCTCGAGGATGTGGTTTCAACAAGATAGGGCCACATGTCATACGGCTAGGGTATCCATAGAGCTGCTGAAAAATGTTTTTCCTGGAAAACTCATTTCGAAAAGGGGGGATATTGAATGGCCCCCACGTAGCCCCGATCTCTCTCCATGCGATTATTTTCTATGGGGCTACCTCAAATCGGTAGTCTACGAGAATAATCCGACCAATTTAGAACAGTTGAAGAGGAACATTATTCAGGAAAGTAACAAAATACCGTGTACAACTTTTCAACGAGTTTTCCAAAATTTGCGACTTCGGTTCCAAGAGTGTCAAGCAGCCGAGGGAAGCCATTTGGACAACATTATTTTTAAGTCTTAAAAATTCCCATGCTTCTACTTTTTAAAAATACAAATATATTTTTTTTATGTTTCGTAGTTTTTTTTTAATTGAATATTTAAACCGCCAACACCCTTATGGCCCACCCTGTTATATGAGTAGATCTTTTCAAGTAAGAGTAACCAGGCAGTTTAACACACTTCCAAACACATTAAAAATTTTTTCTTCTTCTCAAAACACTTACAAGAATAAACTTCTTGCGTATTTCAATGATATTCCTTATCTATAATTATCCACTTGACCCCTTTTTTTTCTTTGATATTGCCGTTAAATAGTTTGCTGTCCATCTTTCTTTTCATTCTGAACGGGGAAATGATTATCGCTAAACTTATTATTTTTCTCTTCCTTTTTATTTTTTTGAGCCATTAATTTTGTATAGCATCTCAATTACATAGTTAAGTAAATCTTAAAAAAAATTACTTGACGTTACTAATTTTTACCTAATAATCTGTTATTAAATTTTGCGTTATATTATGGAAGTAGCCCCAAATTCCAATTAAAGTTATGATTCTGTATTTTAGTACGAGAAACATATATAGTGAAAAATCCCAATAAGTGAAGTAGACCGTCATATTGTAAATCATATTTTTCTGCTATTAAGATACATAAAATTTTTTATAACATTAGTATTGTAAAGTTGTATAATGCATTTGAATTATGGTGAAGATACGTTGTAATATTGTAATTTAATCAAATCGGCCTTAAGGCTTAAAATTACAATCCTGAATAAATAAATTAAATTAAAATTAAATTAAAAAGGCGAAATTTCTTCGATAAATTGAAGGACAAGTTTTTTGCAATAGAAATGCTATGGGCAGCAGCCGGCAAGGCTGTTTAAGATCGGTGATGATGATCTGATAAACAACATGAATTAGCTCCTAAACACGATGTGAATGTATTAATAAGCGCATTATGTCCCGTGTCCAAAAAAAGCCATCCAAGCGTATGTATCAGCTATTGCGCTATCAGTTATATGCTTTTGTGTGACATGTGAAAGACTAAAGCCTATTACATCTGACCTGATGGGAAGATATTAGTGCGGCACGCAGTGAGATTCTAAGTGCAAAAAGTCTATTTTTCGACTGTAAAATAGTAAAAATGTAATGATGCAATTTTGTAATTGTTTAGTTAAGAGAAATTCATCATTGCTTTTTTGAAAAAAGTAATTTTTTATCGCAAAATAATTACTTAAAAATGCTTGGGAGAAGTAAAGCGCAAAACGACTAAGATTTTAATGCAACTTGAGGGCCTGTACATGCATATTTGTTGTTCGTTTAACTATTTTATGTCATGATGTTCTAAAAATATGGTATTTCGTTATTCTTTAAGAAAAAAAGACAACTGGATAGCATAAATAGTTTCGAAAATTAAAAAAAAGTCCTAGAAATTTCAGTGTTCTAAGTTTTCCTTGGATGAAAAAAAGGTTAGCTCCGGCGATCTCCATTCTCTGACTGCAATAAAATGAAGGAAGGTAGTATATTATTGCGATTTATAGAAAAAAATCCTTTTAATATTTTATACTGCTGAACAAAGTTATAAATTTTATAAAAATGTCACAAGAAATTACGCTACAAATTAAGCAAAGAAATAAAGACAAAACACGTATATGGTGCATATGGTTGGCGCTTGAAGACGAACATAAGGCTATGAAACAAGAAAACAAAGTCCGAATTCACAACGCATTTAAAGACCATATGCATTTACGTGTTGATGAGGCACTGGGACCTCCAACGACGGCAACACCTCAAGACGTTTTTTTCCAATCCGTCACTTGTAGCTGACATAACTGAAGTTGAAGAGGAATTAATTGATAGGTTTCGCATAATATTACAAATAATCACATGTGGCCGAAATATTAATTCTTCGAAGTTTACAAATTACACGCGGGATACGGCGAAACTTTATGTCGAAAAATACAGCTGGTATTATATGCCAGTAACTGTGCACAAAATATTAATGCATGGAAAAGAAATTATCGATGCAGCTACTCTTCCTATTGGTATGCTATCCGAAGAGGCAGAAGAAGCGCGCAACAAGGATTATAGAAAATATAGACTGATGTTTTCAAGAAAATGCAATAGAATGGCAACTAACTCTGATGTTTTCAACCGTCTCTTGGTGTCATCAGATCCTTTTCTTAGTAAAATAAGGCGTCAACCTCGTAAACAACATTTGGCATTAGATGATATTGTAAAAGAAATGATAGATGAACAAGTAAATAAGTTTCCTTACACATGTAACTAATTATTTTATTTTAGGCAAACCTACTAAATATTTTTGCAGAAAACAAGTCAGGCGGGTAGTGGGTGAAATGGTTATTTTTTCTGAGTAAGATAGGCGATGGGCGTGGCCGATTTGGATGAAACTTTCCAAAATTTTTGTTTCCGTAGTACAGATGATCCATGTCAAGTTACAAAAATTTCTACCTAACAGAATAAAATTTATACGAAAATTTCATTTTGAGTGGTGTAGGCGGTGGGCGGTGGGCGTGGCCGATTTAGATGGAACTTTCCAAAAATGTTGTTTTCGTAGTACAGATGATCCATGCCAAGTTACAAGAATTTCTACCAAACAGAAAAAAATGTATACGAAAATTTAATTTTTAGTTGTATGGGCGGTGGCCGATGGGCGTGGTCGATTTGGATGAAACTTTATATTTTTGCTACTCTACGCCATAAAATGCTCTATGCCGAATTTCAAGACTCTACGACAACTCCTTATATTTATTGCACAAAAATGTGCGGCATTGGAGCTCATAGATTCATGACTGGTCGGATGTTTGCACTACGCAGATTTTGGAGAAGACCTTTAAGACACCTTTTCCTTAACTATGACGCTGTCTTCTATAGTTCGATGCGGCAAAAACTGGCCGAGTTTGATGTTCATGGGAAGTTCACACGTAATTGTAGGGTGACACTGATAAGTGTCATGTCGGTCGAGACGATTTTTTGAAAAATTTTTACCATTCTTCGTAAATGGAAAAAATTATCCAAAATCAATACTTTGTTTAAAAAATATTGATGTCTCAGAACTCAGAAAAGTCCAGTTTATTTTTACTCAGGACTGTAATATTAATTTACAAAATTTGCGAAATTTGCACAAATCTTTCCAATATACAGGATTATCCAATAGATTATAAAAAGACAACCAACATTTTGTTAATATTCCACATGCAAAAACAGAAAATTTTGAGTTGTGATTGTTGACTTGTGTAGAATTGAGCAAACCTAAAAAACCATCACACACTTGTAATCATTTTAACTTTTTTCTTTGCTTTTCGGGGTTTTATTGTAGTACCCCAGCAAAAGGGTAAACTATTACAACAAAATGCACCGACATAGCAAGTCCACAAAGGCTTCATCATCCTTTGCGATAAACTGCATGTGAAGAAAAGCATTTTTTTTGAAGAGATTTTTATTTTCTCTATGGGAAGAAAACAAAATTAAAACAAGAAAACAAAACGAACAAGTGTATATCCACCTCTCATTCTTTTTTTTGCCTACCTGGCAGATTATAAAAAGCGTACCGGTCGGCCTTCCGTCTCTTTTTTTTTTTTTGTCACATCCGCCTTGTTTTTCTTTCAACGGTACAAGGTAAAAAACATATACGTACATCGTATACACTTAACACATCGCTCCGGGAATTACAAAGGAATCGGTAGAACAATTTGTTCCGCCCACTATGCTCTAGGAAGCGCATGTGTTTTTGTAACAGTACTTGTATGTGCGTGCGCGTATGTGTGTCCTTTAGAATCCTTTGTCACAGGCACTGAGAAACCGGTAGAAATACCGGCATTAAACAAATTCTCGAGTGGAAGATTGAAGGAGGGCAAATATTTGTGCTTTGTTGGAATCACAGTGTTAAATTTTAATAAAGTGCACTATAATCTATTTAGGAAGTGTTTTAAAAAAATATGAAGTGTAGAATTATTGAAGCGATTTATTACACATTAATAAAGAGAGATAAAATGGTGTAGTGATAATCTCTAATAATGTTTGGATTCTGGGGAAAAGACGAACGTTACTCTCTGAGGGAGTAAAAATGTTGCTTTTGTTGTCCTCTAACTGACTCGTAGGCTGGGAATGCTGCCCTGCAGAACAGCTGCTAGTTTTTTTTTTTTTGCTATTGTGAGTTCATGTCTTTTTCATTAAATGCATAGGCTTTTGTCGTATGAACTTTCCATAGTATTAGTTTTTGACAATTTTTGAAATTTACCTATTTTAAAGTAAGCGTAATTTTAAACTTTTTATTTTCTGACATTTTCATTTGTTTGCTTAAAACACCTGATTATGATTCAACTTCGTTCTTAAAAGCAACTTCAAAATTTCTATAGTGGGAGAGGATTTAAAGAAGCGGACCTTTAAATTGCTTCGTACTTTGCCATAACGTTGGTACTATTGGCCGGCGTCGAAAGGATATGCTTAGAACGGCATAGATTTTTAAGACTATCAAGAATAAGTAAACTGTGTGGAGTTTTAAATGAGTGCATTCGGTTATTAAAAACGGTATGACGTAAAGAATGTACCCACCATCTTATGGCGGTTTACAAATAGTATCGTCACGAAATTAAATTAAACATGTGAATAGCCAAAATTTCACAACTATCAGATGATTGTTTTTAATTATTAAAAACTGTATGACGAAATGAACCATCTTGCGGCGGTTTATAAAAAGGACCATCACAAAAATAAATTAAGGAAGTGAACAGTAGAAATTCCACAAAGCAAATGCTGGCCGCCGTCGAGGTTCACATAGCTTTCGTCGTGGATTGCGGTCCACAGTGTTGTAGGTCATGTGCAGATCTGTCGTAGGATAAGTGAACCTTGGAAAAACGTTAACTTTTTATATATAATACATCCGATTTAGCTCGTTTTTTCTACCGAAATACATTTTTAGCAGATTCCACTAAGGAAAAGGATGTACAGGATGTAAGCTTTGTGGCTCGATAACTTCGAAATTAAAAGGTATTTGGAAAAAATTTGGATGCCATTTGTAAGAAAAAAAAAAAAAAAAAATACAAAGTTAACAAAGGAATTACATTCATTGGCAATGTTCATTACTTTAATGCTAAAAAATTAAAAATATAAAAATAATGCAAATACATTATCACAACTTATTTTATGTTTTTATGCTTGGTATGGTACCCTTTCTGACCTATAACAGCTTTAAGACGACTAGGAATAGAATTAATTAGTTTTTGTTTGTAATATCTGGTGATATTATACTTCATTCTCATTCCAGAGCCCGTTTCAGATCACTTTTGTTGGGTATATTATGGTGGTTTCTGGTATTTTGATCCAATATGGCCTATACATTTTTAATGGCATTCAAGTCCAGTGATTGTCCTGGTAGTTTCATCAAATGTGGGCAGTTGTATATATGCCCCGTCTGAATAATTCCTTATTTATGTTTAGGACCGTTTATGCCGTATGCCTAAATCTACCGCGCTTTGGACCAAGTTATCCTTTACAATTTGAAGATATTTATGCATGTCCGTTGTGGATTCGGTAAATGCAAATTTTCCAATATCAGCAGCAGACATACAAGCCCATACCATAACGTTGCCACCACCGCGCTTCACATTCACCTTTAAATGTTCCTTATTGAGCTCCGTATTTGCCTTTTGCCATACGTATGCCATGCCATCACACATGACTCATCGAAAAAAAAGCTGAGTTCCAGAAGTCCGGGCCCTGGTAAAGGAGGTCCTTGGTAAAGCTAAAACGACTTACTTTTGTTTTGGGGCTAATAAATGGCGTTTCTCTGACAACTCTGGCATGTAAATAGTTATCTCGAAGAACCTGGCGGACGGTTTCGACACTACATTTTTTGTCAAGCCCTTTTTGAACTTCTGTGGCCAATTTTGTGGCCGAGAATCTTGGGTTTGGCTTTATTTTTCGCTCGTCTGCTCGTCCGCTCGTCAGCTTCAGTGAAAATTTTATTCGGTGCTTTTTTGCCTTTATCAATCATCCAATTCTCATGTAGAGATCGCTTAATTTTTTTTTTGCTCTGTAGAGGGATTAATATTTATGTACATGGAACCAATTGGGCTGTGAGTGTCCGTCCTAAAAATGGCGAATGACCAATTTTATTTGTTTTACAGTTGTGCGAGGATCCATACAAGTAGTATAATAAAGGGTGATTTTTAATCGTAGTTTTTTTTTTTTAGTCGAATGAACACCCAAATTTGCATCATACATTAAATTTTTTTATTGGAATCAATAAATTGGTTTTCGCCCTTTTAATTTGTAAAGATAATTTCATGTAAATGTTGCCCGCGGCTCCGTCTCAAAATGCCCATTCGAAAGATCTAATTTTTCGTCACTTTTTCGAGCATTTCGGCCTGTATTCCACGAATAACGCATGTTATGTTATCCTGTAAGGCTTCAATTGTGTTCGGCTTGTCCATATAGACTAACGACTTGACATAACCCCACAAGAAATAATCAAGAGGCGTTAAATTGAAAGATCTTGGGGGCCAACTCTCAGGGCCAAATCGAGACATAAGCTGCTCGCCAAATTCATACCTCAACATACTCATTGTTTCACGAGCAGTATGGCATGTTGCATCGTTCTGATGAAACCACATGTCAACCAAGTTCAAATTAGCCAATTGGGGCAAAACAAAAAATCGCGTATCATGGCTCGATATTGTCCGCAGTTGACAGTAACGTTTCTCCCAGGGTCGTCTTTGAAGAAAAATGGACCGATGATGCCACCAGTTCATAAACCACACTAGACTGTCGTTTCTTCAGAATGCATCGGCAATTCATGTATGGCATGTGGCTGTTCATCACTCCAGATGCGACAGTTTTGCTTGCTTACGTATCCGAATTGTTGATTCAGATTGTTGATTACAGCGACCATAAAATGGCCACATCAAACGATGCACATTTTTCACAGAGCACAAATTTTGATAATAAATGCCAACGGATATCAATATAAATATATGGATAATCATTAGTAAATGTAAATGAAAACTTTGTTTTCGTCGAATTAGAAGTCTAATCTGAAATGCTCTGAATCTTTGGGCAGCAGCAAACTAATATAGCCTGTATCACTACTTAAACGGTCTATTATTTATATGGGATAATTCATTTACATGCACTTTTTCGAGTAGGGATTAAATGGCAGATCAAATTGGTATTTCTGCTTAGTATTATGCGATATTTCACTATAGGATGATTTAGCCTGTGATTTTAATGACATTTGGTACCGTACAGCTGTTGATCCAAATCGTGGCATTATTGCTCTGGATTGGTAAAGAAGATTTTCGAAATATTTAGGTATATTCATGAACAAAACAAAATTTCGTTCTAATAAATGTGAATTTTGATTTCTTTGGAGAAATATTTTTTTTTCATATACATACTCGTATGTTTTAGACATGAAACGTGCGGCAGCGAAGATTGTTCCAAAATTGCTAAATTTTGAGCAAAAATAACGTCGCATGGACATCGCTCAGGAGCTGTTGAATGTCGTCAACGACGATCCAGCTTTTCTCAAAAAGGTCATAACTGGTGACGAGTCATGGGTGTATGGATATGACATTGAAACCAAAGCCCAATCATCTTAATGGAAGCTTCCGTCAAGTTCGGTCAAATGTGAAGGTTTTGCTCCTTGTTTTCTTCGATTGCAATGGCGTGGTGCGTCATGAATTCTTGCCACAAGGTCGTGTGGTCAATATGGAATACTACCCTGAAGTTATGCACAGTTTGCGCGAAGCAATTCGTCAGAAACGCACAGAATTGTGGAAAAACCAGTCATAGATTTTTCACCATGATAACGTACCAGCTCACACATCAATGCTTGTGCGTGAGTTTTTGGCCAAAAACAAAACAGCAATCATGCCTCAACCACCGGACTTGACCCCCGCTGACTTTTTATTCTTCCCAAGACTGAAGACACCGATGAAAGGAAAGCGTTTTGCTACGATTGAGGAGCTGTTGGCGATACCAAAAAGCGCGTTTCAGAAGTGTTTCGAGGATTGGAAATACGCTGGCATAAATGTATTATATCTGAGGGGAATTACTTTGAAGGGGACAAGATAGCTATTGATGAACAAATAAATATTTTTTGAAAAAATTGAACTCGTATACAAAAAGCTAGATAAAACCGTTGTAGAACCGACATAAAAGTTTCGGTTATAATTCGCTGATTTCGGTTTTATAATAATGGTTGTTGATACCAACAAAATGTCTGGAAAATTATCCAGTTGTTAGTATAGCCTGTTTCCATAAAACATTTAAAACGGTACACGAACGAATCGTTTATAAACGACAACGTTGAGAAAGGTGTTTTT
The DNA here is from genome assembly GCA_019455685.1 of Philornis downsi. NCBI lineage: Eukaryota > Metazoa > Arthropoda > Insecta > Diptera > Muscidae > Philornis > Philornis downsi. Next base: position 190,617 of record JAHXMU010025298.1, read on the forward strand.
ACAAAACGTGAGAACATTTTCGCTAATTTTTAACGTTTGCAAAAGAGACAATGTTGCAATTTCATATTTTTTTTTCAAAATTTCTCCAGATTACTTTACACAAATATAGGTCGGTTATTTTTGGTATCTTATACCCGTTTCGTCATACAAGTGCTATCCGGTATATACTAACAGGGATAATTTTGCACATTAAGTTAAATGGGGATAAGTTGTATAAAAAAGTAGTAGAAAAGTACGGAAAAAACAATGCGACCAAGTTCTCCTACGCAAAAGTAAACGAAGAAGTTAAAGAAGAAGGAGAACGTCAAATAATGCAAATACAAGTTGTTAATTTTTTTGCAAACATCAGTTGGTGAATTTTGGTTTTTTGTGTTATTGCACACACAATGCGTTCCAATTCAATTTTAGTTTTAATTTATTAATTGCACGAACTATAAGTTACGTTTATTTTATAAATAATAAAATGATGACAAAATGATTACGAATAGGAACAAAGCAAAATGGATAAACATTTCATAAATAGCAACGCTGTCAAGTTAATTTTGCTCAGTGACGGTGCATTTTTTTTTGGTATCCTTAACCGGTGTCCTATATAGGATACCAAAAAACGCAATCATAATAATTTTGTAGTAACTCTGCTCAATGAAAATAAGAGCTCTTGAAACGAAACGAAAATATATTCGAATTACAAAGACTAATACAAATAGTTGGTTTTTCGTTTGATGAACGAATTGATGAATGATATGTTTTATGGAAACCGACTGTTATTGCTGGAGAGAGAATACAATATTAGTTTTTAAATAAAATCATCTATTGTTACATATCCAACGAACATTTGCAACACCAAGGTCAAAACATATATATATTATCGTTTTGGGAGCAAAATAAAACAAGTCTGCTGCAAAACATGTGATAGTTTTAGAATTCAATGTGGCTTACTTAGCATGTGTCCAAAAAAAAAAATTAAAACAAAATCAAGCCAAAAACAATGTGAATGTTTAAATACTCGTACGTGTTAAGTATTTAGTAAATACATGCATAATATGTGTCAAGTGTTGTAAAAAAAAAAATTTAAATATTCATTTGTAAATTCTATCCGACACTATAATATGGAAATTATCTGCAACAATAGGTCAGATGAAACATTTAAATTCGTCGACTACTTCGTAAATGTTTTGCTAAATTTCTTCTGAAAAACAAAATGCTAATTAAATGTGGTAGTATTCGTTCGCTCTTATGCCTTGATTTTTCATCTTACACCCGGCTGTATTCATTGAGCTAGCAAATAAACAAATAGCATTATTTAACTGTATTTAGAAAAAACTTCAAACTAATTGAAAAATCTTGTTTCCAAATCTGTATTGTCTAACAACATTTTGCATAAACAGTTCAATTCTACTAGCCTATCAAACAAAGTGTTGATTCTTCTCTTACATTTGTTTCTTCAAACATTTTTTTTTGCCCTGTTTATATTCAATTAAAACATTTACGTTTCTTTTTGATTTTTAAGTTTATTTTTTTTGTTTGTATTTCCCTTTTTCCATATATTTTTTTTTGTATGTATATGTTGTTTTCTTTATTCATTATTTATTATTTATTTATTTATATGTATAGAAGATAGCAATGCAACATAAATGTGCAGGAATGGTAAAATGCCTTACATTGAGACCACGAGGAAGCTCAAAGGATTTCATTTCATGAGAATGGTTGTAACAAATTATTAAATCCCACAGCACACCATTTGAAGCGGAGTAAAAATTTATTACATTCAAAACATTTTGAAAAAAAAACATTTTTTTTAAGTTGGAAATAAAATTACAATTTTAAAACATTAAAATTAATGATTAAAGCTTAATAATTATGTTAATTTGGTAATGTTGTAAGAAGCATGTTTGTATAAACTAAAGCTTTCATAGCTTGGCAATTTCCAAATTAGTTATAAAAAGTTTAAATTTATCTGGCACCAATTGAAAGTTTTGAAAATCGCCCATTTTGCCGTTTTAACTGTTTGACAAAAGGACGACTGTACCTTAATTACAGAGCTAGAATGTAAGACGTTTTTAAATTTGAAGAAATTTTATTGAAAAACCCGGATCCATTTCACAGATGTAAGTTTTTATTAGTATCTATCAAAAATTCGTTCCAGTGAGAACATTTGCAGACGCCCAAAAAGCAAGCTTTATGACACCTTTTGAAACAGACTCAATTGCCCTTCCAATAAGACTTCTCAGACTTACCAGGCCTACTTGTACGCTTCAAAATTGTTCGATGCAAGTCTTGTCTAGCTATTCCTTACTAGCTTATGTTTTTCCATATTTCTTTCTTAAAGGCCTTCACCTTCATCCAAAAAGCCTTCACACTCCCCTCTGACAGACCAGAATAATTGAAGGTCGAGTACAATTTAATAGATTAGAAAATACTTATAAATTCAATTAGAATGTGACTTGAAAAACATCTTGATGGCCAATTAATGGCCACATTACACTAACTAAACATCGGGGTAGTCAACTGTGTTATAAATTGGTCGGCTATATGATAGTTTATTAGGCAAAATGCTATAAAAAGTGACAGAAGAAACTGCTGAAAACTACCGCCACATTTTCTTCAAAAAGATGTGAATACAATCCTGATACATTATCGTTACTATACTGCTAAACTTCAGGCAGTGTGTAACGCAAAGTTCGAGAGTAATAAAGGGTGTCCCAACAAGAACGCAAGATTTAAATTTGGCGTCATTCGAAGTTGTTTGACATTTGAACACTTGTTATTGTTTGTTAGTAGAAGGTACGAGGTTAGTAAAAATAAAGCGCTACACGAATGAACAACGCATTCTCATTGTGAAATTGTTTTACCAAAATGGAGAAAGCTTTAGGATACAGTTCGCAAATTGCAATCAATTTGGGGTCACAATAATGCTCCAAAAGAGTCAACTGTAAAGAGATTAATGGATAAATTTGCCAAAACTGGGTCTGTTAGTGATGTAAAGACAACAACGCGCCTTCGACCAGGTCGATCGACCATAAATTTCGCAACTGTACGTGTTGATGTCGCTCAAACTCCATCCACCTCAATTCGACACCGAGCTCAGCAAATTGGTGTCTTCAAATCCACTATGCAGCGAATTTTGACGAAAGATTTGCATCTTCATGCATACAAATTTCAATTGACTCAGGAACTGAAGCATGCTGACCATGGATAGCGAAGGGAGTTCGTTAATTGGGTATTGGAGAGACAACATGAAAATGCTGATTTTGCCGATAAAATCATCTTCAGTGACGATGCCCATTTCCATCTTGATGGCTTGGTCAATAGGCAGAATTGTCGCATTTGGGGTGAGGAAAATTCTCGAGTGATTCACGAGAAGCAAATGCATCCTCAACGTGTCACTGTGTGGTATGGATTTTGGGCTGGAGGAATCATTGGACCTTTTTTATGAAAATGAGGCATGTCAAGCGCAAACAGTCAATGGTGTTCGGTGCCGTGAAATAAAAACCAGTTTCTTCGTGCCTAGAATTGAAGAAATGAATGTGGTTTCCACAAGACGGATCCAGAGAAACAATTCAATTGCTGCATCAGTCATTTCCCGGTCGTGTTATTTCGCGTTTTGGAGACCAGAATTGGCCGCCTAGATGGTGCGATTTAACACCATTAGACTTTTTTCTTTGGGGTTTTTTCAAGTCGATAGTTTACGCGAATAAGCCGACGATGACTCAAGTCTTAAAAGAGGAAATTGGACGCTGCATTAATGAAATACCGCAGCATTTATGCAAAACGGTCATTGAAAATTTCATTAAAAGATCGCATGTGTGCCAGCAAAGTCGCGGCGGCCACCTGCCCGATGTTTTGTTCCATACATAACCTCATTCTGACTACTTTACGATATAATAAAGTTTTGCATAAATGCTGCAGTATTTTATTAAAAAAACTGGTAATCATTTCACGATACCGAACACCATTGACTGTTTGCGCTTGATATGCCTCATTTTCATAAAAAAAGGTCAAATGATTCCTCCAGCCCAAAATCCACACCACACAGTGACTCGTAGAGGATGCATTTGCTTCTCGTCGTCACTCGAGGATTTTCCTTACCCAAAATGCGACAATTCTGCCTGTTGACGAAACCATCAAGATGGAAATGGGCCTCGTCACTGAAGATGATTTTATCTGATATATGATTTTATCAGCATTTTCATGTTGTCTCTCCAATACCTAATTAACGAACTCCCTTCGCTGTCCATGATCAGCTGGATTCAGTTCCTGAGTCAATTGAACTTTGTATGCATGAAGATGCAATATTTTCGTCAAAATTCGCTGCATAGTGGATTTGGAGACACCAATTTGATGAGCTCGGTGTCGAATTGAGGTGGACGGAGCGACATCATCACGTACAGCTGCGACATTTTCGGTCGATCGACTTGGTCGACGGCGCGTTATTGTATTTACATCACTAACAGACCCAGTTTTGGCAAATTTATCCATTAATCTCTTTACAGTTGACTCTTTTGGAGCATTATTGTGACCCCAAATTGATCGCAATTTGCGAACTGTAGCCGCAAAACTTTCACCATTTTGGTAAAACAATTTCACAATGAGAATGCGTTGTTGATTCGTGCAGCGCTTCATTTTTACTAACATCACACCTTCTACTAGCAAACAATAACAGTTTTTCTCTAATGTCAAACAATGACACTTCAAATGGTGTCAAATTTAAATCTTGCGTTCTTGTTTGGACACCCTTTATAATATAATTCTAATATTTACTACAGAAAATTGCTTTTCTAACACTTACACTTATCTGACGATGGAGTGTGAAGTGTTTCGAATAGCAAAATTTCGTTGCATGATAACCCTTAACTATCGCTATAGAAGAAACGGAATTATATCAATAAGAACATCTTAATATCTGTCACGTCTATAATGTGCAAGATCTTGAAGTTACCTTATTAACCTTCAAATAAGTAGAAATACTAAAATATAGTTACAGTGCAAAAGGACACCATCTTAGGCTTGTAAAGGGTGACGCATAAGTAAGGTTAACGTCGACTATATTGAATGCGTTCTTGTGCTTCATTTGGGTTTAACTCGTGAAACAATTGCATCTTATATGGGAGAAGATGCAACATATGTCAAATTCTTTGGAAAGACTGCCTAAAAATCTCTAACTGCTAAAAACGTCGCCTGGTGGAAGTTTCGGGGTTTTCCTCAGTACTTGGTTACACTCGAGCAATGGTCACTTCATTTCGAACTGCACGAGGTCTTCCAGCACGTGGAAGATCACAGACAACCCCTTGTTGCCCAAAACGCTAAACCAATCGGTAAATTGTTGGAGCGCTAGGAGTATTTCGAACATAAAAGAAATTTCGATATGATTCGATATGATGATGACTTTGGTTATTTGTTCTGTGCTGAGCCTTTCCATAATAAATTTCCCAAGTATTATTTAGTTAACTCTGTAAAGACACGAAAAAAAAGACTTAAACAAAAAATGTATTGACTGATCAAATCTTAGCATTACTTATGCGCCACCCTATACAACCAAGCCCGTATTAGACAAATCCATAAATTTTCAATAAATACGACATTCCAGCTATAATATTTGTGAAATGTAGCAACCAAAAGTAAAATCATTTGATTAATTATTTGGTACTTAAGCTTTTTAAGTTTTCATTTATTTATGAATTAAATTTTTCTACAGAATTACTTAGAAAAGTGGAAATTAGAAAAGTTTCTAACAAACATTTGTGCTTTATAACCCAACTTAATAAAAGCAATATTTATAATTAAACTAAAGCTTGGCGAACATTTAGTTTTATAGTTTTGATGAGCCTAATGTTAGGAACAGGATTTTACATTCGGCAATTCCTTCTGCATAGTTAAGAGTTTATGATTTGTTTCAAATGAACAAAACGACAGCTAAACCTTTCTTAAGGAGTTTTCTTCCTGCAAGGAGATTCTTTAGAGTGCATAATAACAATAATTAACTGTTTTAATTACCTTTGCTTTTTCTGGGTAGGGAAATCAAATGCTTTTTTCTAAGTTTAGGCTAAAGCCATTGTATAAGAATACGTTTTTTACATCACTAAAATTCCTATGAATCGTAAATCGCTTTTGCAAATAATCTTGGCAAATTTCATAATCGACATTATTAAGTACAAAACAATAAGTTAAAATCTCATTACTTCGTTGACTTTGAGCTTCCTCCTCCAACTCCACCACCAACAATAGGTAAGCATTTTCCATTCCGCTTCAAGTCCAAACTATGTACTTGATTTCTTTTATTTTATTTTTATTTTTAATTTGTTTTTTCGTAAATGTAAATAATCCAATTGGGTGTGTGTTTTCTTCTATGTTTTTTATATTCGTTCAATACATTTTTGGTATGTCTATGATTGACTTGATTGTGTGGTCATGTATAAAAACAAACAATTACCTTACCATCAAAAACACAAAACAAATCCTTACAAAAAAAAAAAAAAAAAATAAACAATCAAAAACCATAAAAACTATAAATAAAATGGATAACAAATCAGGACTAAATTTCCCACCGGATCATAGTACCACAGCTGCTTCAATATCGGCCAATAATGCTGCCGTCGCCGCCGCCGCCGCAGCCAACAACCCTGGTCCTAGCAATGGATTACTGGCCTCTTCCATATCCATGCAAAATCTGGCTACCTTAGCCTCTATGAATCATGGCTCCGCAGCGGCCCAGCACAGCTCCTCCTACGGCTCGGCTCATTATAATATACCGCCAAGCACCAAGACTCTTACTGCGGCTGTTGCCCATCCCGGCCACATGGCCCAGTACACCGTTGCTTCGCATCATTTGCAATCCCAGCAGCAGCAACAGCAACTCCATCCTCATCACCATTCGGCAATGGCTGTTGCCACCACACCATCTTATGCTGCTCACTTGGCCGGTGGCACGGTCCAGCCGACATTATGTAAGTATTGAACTGTTTCCTTTATCTTTTAACTGATTCCTATTTTATTTTATTTTCTTTAATTTACTAAATGTTGTAGTTTGATGATTGTTGTACTAGTCCCAATTTAATGCAAGTGTGTTGTTGTCTATTTGTGTATTTATTGACG
>JAHXMU010025299.1:0-14548 GCA_019455685.1 Philornis downsi
AGACCATAGACTTTAAATGGCTATCAGTTGCAACATTCAGATAATTAATACATTTGTTCATTTACTGCTGCTGCGGTATTCTTTTATTTATATTTTTATTTTTGCGGTTTCGGTTGTGCATTTAAAACTTTTTAATAGTCATTGGGAGTGAAATACAAAAAAGCGCAGATAATTAAAAGGGTTTACTCACAATGGTGGCACACATCAATGTTATTAATTCCTTTTGTTAAGGCGAATACATTATTATTGCGGTTTTATATAATTGTATTAATAGCCCGTTACAATGTAAAATTCATTATTTTCCATTGTGCGCAGGCAGAGATTTAAAGGCAGATTATATATACTCATATATATATATATATATATAAAGGCGAATCCTACTTTCATAAACTAGCAGTCCTAAATTGTGGCTCTTAATCTCCATGCAACTTGCCAGGAGAGAAAAATCTCTTTTCGTTTTAACAAATAGCTTAGATCTTTCTCCATTTACCTTACTTTACTTTTACTTTAACATCTGTCATAAACGCATAAAAATTTTATGTAAATATTTTTAAAGACGTCACCAGTCGTGTTTACCGGAGGTTTTCCTTTGATAGGCTTCCACCTGAAATAAAAAAAACTTTAGATATTAAATAGCTTTGTCACATTATTGGCTATCTTCGCTGGAGACTTTGCCTCTTTGTCTTCTAATTTGTAAAAGATAAGCGCTGCAGGGGTGCTTAGAAGTGATTTCTTGTATTTTCTCGACGATTTATCGCAGTGTATCTGGTCAATTATCGATTTTCTAGGTATGATTTGGCGCTGATGCGGCCGGGCGAGATAAGATGACACGCAACTGTCAATTGCGTGATTCTGGGTTCAATCCCACACGTAGCCATCTACAGGGTGTCCGTCGGGAAGGTATATTGCTTTGTTTGTTTATAATTTTTGATTAAATGAAAGAGAATGGATCTTATATTGATAAATGTTTTATTTAATGTCGGCAATTATGTATGGAATACATATGGAATCAGACAAATTTCCGCCTCTATTAGCCTCACAAATGCGAGCCCTTTTGAGCACATTTTTCATTACATTCTCACTTATTTCAGGCGGCATTTCATTAATTTCAACACGAATATTTTGTTTGAGTTGCTCAGGCGTTTCTAGGTTGCTTGCATAAACATTGCTTTTCAGATATCCCCACAAAAAGAAGTCCGGAGCAGTCAAATCAGACGACAGTGGACGCCAATCAACATCACCATTTCTTGAAATAACTTGTTATGGAAAGAGATCTCGCAGTAATTCTATTGTATTTCTGGCTTTATGTGATGTGGCACCGTCTTGTTGATACCACATGTTAAACCAGCACAAAACATGCAGTTGTGGCTTTAACAAATTTTCAATCATATCACGATATCACTCCCCATTGACAGTTACCGTTTTGCCGTTCTCAGTTTCCAAGAAGTAAGGTTCAATGATTCTTCTTGACCAAATTGCAAAGGATGCAAAGGTGACTGATGAATAATTTGAGGGGTTTCCATTCCCCAGAACCGACTATTCTGTTTATTCACATATCCATTGGAATGAAAATGTGGCCCGTCACTCATTATTTTTATTTTTCATGAAAATCGGGATTGTCATGGGCGAGCTGTAACATCCTATTGGCATATGTACGGCGGCGTAAATGGTCTTGTGGAAGAAGCTCTTGTGTTAACTGAATCTTAAATGAAAACAAATGCAAATCCTTGTGCAAAATTATGGCCAAAGTCGACCACGGCGTCGAATTGAGGTTGATGGATTGTTTTGAACACTTTCTTGAGCAACAGTAATGTTTTCAGTCGATCTTGCAATACGTTGTGGTCCATGCTTGGCCCTATCAGCTACAGACCCTCTTTCTTCGAAATCATTCACTACACGATAAATAGTGCGTCTTAGTGGCACGTTGTTTCTCTCAAAAATTTCACGTAATTTTCTCATCGTCACAGTAATCGATGAATGATTTTGATAAAATGTTTTAACGATTAAAACACGTTGGTTTACCGAATATTTTCCATAATAAATTTGCCACGTCCCTACTTCATGACCGCCAAATATGAACTGCCAAGACTAATGTTTACCAAAATGGCGCCAAAACAAAGTACAGGGTGGGCCATAAGGGTGTTGGCGGTTTAAATATTCAATTAAAAACACTACGAAACATAAAAAAATATATTTGTATTTTTAAAAAGTAGAAGCGTTGGAATTTTTAAGACTTAAAAATATTGTTGTCCAAATGGCTTCCCTCGGCTGCTTGACGCTCTTGGAACCGAAGTCGTAAATTTTGGAAAACTCGTTGAAAAGTTGTTCTCGGTATTTTGTTACTTTCCTGAATAATGTTCCTCTTCAACTGCTCTAAATTGGTCGGATCATTCTCGTAGACTACCAATTTGAGGTAGGCCCATAGAAAATAATCGCATGGAGAGAGATCGGGGCTACGTGGGGGCCATTCAATATCCCCCCTTTTCGAAATGAGTTTTCCAGGAAAAACATTTTTCAGCAGCTCTATGGATACCCTAGCCGTATGACATGTGGCCCCATCCTGTTGGAACCACATCCTCGAGGTATTGCCTTGAAGTTCTTGCAAAGCTGGCACCAAAAAGTCTGCTAGCATGTTGCAATAATTGTTCGCTTTAACCGTCATCGCATGCCCTCTTTCGTCCTCAAAAAAGTATGGTCCAATAATACCGGTTGACGTTATCCCAGCCCACACGACAAACTTAGGGCTGTGAAGTGGACGTTCATGCAAGCGTCGGGGATTAGTCTCGGACCAGGACCGACAATTTTGCTTGTTCACATGGCCATTAAGGTGAAAATTGGCCTCATCACTAAAAATCACGTTGTTGAAATTGTTGAACCGCTTTAGCATCAAATTGACAAAGTTAAGTCGGTTATTGGCATCATCGGGTTTTAATTCTTGGACTATCTGAATCTTATAAGCCTTCAAATGCAAATCACGTTTAAAAATTCGTCGTAAAGTTGTTCTTTTGACATCCAAAGACTGACTTCTCTTACGTGTTGACTGTTGCGGATTTCGCTGAACTGAAACACGAACACGCTCCACAATGTCGGCTGATCTTGCAGAAACTGGGCGACCACGAACCGTAATTGGTACTGTTGAGTCGGTTGTTTCGAACATTCTGATCCATTTTCGTATGACATTGGCGCTTGGAACTTCACTTAAATCGTGTAAACCGTGTTCATGCCGATACAAACGTCGTGCAGTAATCACTGATTTATTGTTTTCGTAATACGCTCGGACACAAAATGCACGCTGCACTCCCGTGTACGGCTCCATGGCGACTTAATTTCCAGGAAGCGGCGCAGCGAACAACATATTCCCCCGCCACACCGCGCCACACTGTAGTATACCTTCCCGACGGACACCCTGTATAATTCTCGACGTTTTTAATTTGTGACGCACGGAAACTGTAGATCCCTTTAAGTGTGCTTACAAATAGGAAGCGTATTAGCTCACTGAATATGAGAAGCCATCCCACATCTCAGTCATGGAATGAATATGAATACGGCGCTGATAAGGTTAGGTCAGTTTCGATAGATCAAATTATAGTCTGTCATATATCGCACTCGATGGAAGCAATGGATTAAAAACTTGGAAACGCTATAGTTGCTACACAAATTTGTGTCGTTTTTTGGGCGCAGGATAAATCGTTCTTAGATTTTTGCATTGTATTTACTCGGCCTTTTGGTGAATATCTATTATTAGTTGAATCAGGCTTGAGGTCGGTATTTAAAATTGTGTTTGCAATTTATTTATTTTGAATATTTCTACAGTCATCGTAAGTTAACAAACGGAAAATATATGCATTATTAAAAGTTTCACTCTCAATCATATCTTACATTAACACCTACGAAATACAAATAACGTTAGCCAGCAACCAAAAATTTTTGAAGAGTTAGGTTCTGTGATATTAGTTTTTAAGTTTTAAACTGTGTTTCATTTATGTTCTGGGATCATTATTTTTATTATTAAATTATTGTGTCGTGTTGTCCAGATTTTTTGGCAATATAAGTAATTGCCACTACTATGTAAAAACAAACTGTAAGTTGAAAACATAAAACACTAAAACTCACATAATAGAATACAACATAACATATTTTTCACTCAGGAATTTTCACTACAAAATTTTCTCCTGATGAAGTTAGAAAAAGGCCAATGCAATGTTGAGAAATACATGATGAAATAAATTTGTTTTGTTTGCATCAGAGAAAACTCACACCAAAAATAGCTCTTATAAACACAAAAAAGGTAATCAAATATCTTTCCTAAGTTAATTTGGTAGGCTGAATGCGAATTCGTAATTGGTTTTTCCCTATTCCGTCAGATTTTCGAAATACAAAAAAAAAAAATTTTTATTCGTTTTTTTCATAAAAAATTATTAGTTTATTTAAATATTAATTGAATTTCCAAAAGTAAATGGCTTTGAATGTCGTTTGTATTTTGTTTGCCATAATCTCCCAGCATGCTTTTGTCCCAAAATCCTTGGTAATTTCTTTTAATGTCCATTGAACCTTGGTGAGCACGCTCCTCTTGTTCGTCGCTCACCTCATCTAGGTTTTGCGGAAAAAAATCTAAATGCGAATTAGGAAAATGCATTTTAAGTGGCATTCGTGCACTTCATTCATGATAATTTTTCAATAATTGAGCAACAATTTGTCTGTAGTTTTCACTCTTATTGTTTCCAAGAAAACTGTTCACGATACTGTTGAAAGATTTCCAGACTGCGTATTCTTTCTCTAATAAACATTATGAAAAATTGAAAAAATTGCAAAAAAGAATCTTTAAACTGTACTTAGAGTCATTACTAAATTATCTCCATTCAGTTTTGTCATATGGCTGGTTCATTTTTTAAAATAAATCATCAACATCAGTACAGTATAGAATAGAGTGTTTCTTTCCAAAATATCCAGTCAATTCCAAACTTCTATCTCTATAGATTGTTAGTTTTGCTCGAATTGCAAGATGTTTCTACTACTGCAGCGTGAAGCTAGTAATTCTCTGTCTTCGCTAAATGTAAATCCTAAATTAGATCATTCAGCTCAGCTTGAGTCACTAAATGGCGTCTGACAGAAACTGCCACTGCTGGTGAAAGATGTTTCGGACTCACTGCTCGTAGCACTGGGAATGACTGGTAATGGATCATTTGGTAGGCGTTGAACTGGTTTGGAAACCGATGGGACATTCGCGTAAGTAATATTTTTTTCCATTTTTCATATTGAATCCAGCATCTTTTGTTAAACAGAAATAACAATCGGTTACCTGATTCTCTCCAAAGTATTGGAATTGAAAATTCAAAATAGATCTTCTTGCCATTTGACCACTTGTATTAAACCGTCCTGCAACTATTGCAAAACATTGTCGTTGTCCACGGTTTGTTGAAGTGTCTGACAGTAAAAACAAAATAATATAATTACTCGTATGCATATTTTAATGATTCTCCTTTTTTCCAACCAAATATTCACCACACACAAAGCAAAAATAGCTTGAATCAACAACACACGATCTTCCTGACATGCTTAAACTCTACCACTATGAAGATTTAGAATGAATGTGGGCTTCTGTCAAATTAATAATTGTTAAGTTGTAGTGTCAGTATTAACTGTTTTACATTATTGCCTGCATGCGATAAAAAATGAACAATACGTGATAGCCCAATTTTTATACCAGATTCGAATTCAGCGCACCCAGATTAGTTAAAAAACATGCTTCGTTTCTGCAGTCAAATTTATTTTTTTTTTTAATTTGTACACCAGTGTAATCACTCACAAACTTTGCTTTTGTTCATGCTATGCTATGGCTTTCGTCTTTGTTTCGTTCTCTTACAGAAGTAAGTTTAAAAAATCATCGGGTTGTTCCAAATTTTCCTATCAGAAGCCTATAGTTTTGAGTCACAGACTCCTTATCGCTCTTGTAATTCACTCTTTAATTTGCTGATTGTGTTGAGAATGTGTAGCATTTCTAACGTCAGCCTTTGTTTCCGTGAGAATTTATTTATTTATTTACTTGTTAATTACAATATGCAATAATTCATCTATTAGATTTAATCTGCTCAATAATATAAATCAAAAAAAAAGTAATAAAAATTAAAAATAAAAAAAAAAATAAAATAAAAAAAATATAATATGATTTTAAACAAGGTATGACTGAATGTAAGGCTAATTTAGAATATAGTAGTTAATCGGTATTAAATCTGGAAATATAAGATAATCGGTATGTAATAAAGGCTGCTGACAATTTAATTGAAGAAGAAATTTTATGGAAAAGTCTGAAAGTGTTGCAGAATGTAACTTTTGTACTAAGCAGGACATAATTTGAAACATTTTAAGTCGCTTGGTAGTAAATTGTAAATCCGTGCTCTACTCTTACAACAAAAGCACGATCCAAAAGAGTGGTTATTTTAGGAATAAAAAGCTGCTTATTACGAGTGGAATGTGAAAAATTAAACGAACTAAATAGAAAGGACTTCACAGTGGAAGGACTACACAGTTAAACTACTTTATAAAATAACAACAAAGACCTCAAATCGATATAATTTTCTAAACTACAGCTCAAGAAACGCTCAACATACCGTGTTATATGAACACGACGCACAGTGGGATTGCTTCATACATTTTTGTGCAATAAATATAAGGAGTTGTTGTAGAGTCTTGAAATTCGGCATAGAGCGTTTTATGACGTAGAGTAGCAAAAATATAAAGTTTCATCCAAATCGACCACGCTCATCGGCCACCGCCCATACAACTAAAAATGAAATTTTCGTATACATTTTTTTCTGTTAGGTAGAAATTCTTGTAACTTGGCATGGATCATCTGTACTACGAAAACAAAATTTTTGGAAAGTTCCATCTAAATCGGCCACGCCCACCGCCCACCGCCCATACAACTCAAAATGAAATTTTCGTATAAATTTTATTCTGTTAGGTAGAAATTTTTGTAACTTGGCATGGATCGTCTGTACTACGGAAACAAAAATTTTGGAAAGTTTCATCCAAATCGGCCACGCCCATCGCCTATATTGCTCAGAAAAAATAACCATTTCACCCACTACCCGCCTGACTTCTTTTCTGTAAAAATATTTAGTAGGATTGCCTAAAATAAAATAATTAGTTACATGTGTAAGGAAACGTATTTACTTATTCATCTATCATTTCTTTTACAATATCATCTAATTCCAAATGTTGTTTACAAGGTTGACGCCTTATTTTACTAAGAAAAGGATCTGATGACACCAAGAGACGGTTGAAAACATCAGAGTTAGTTGCCATTCTATTGCATTTTCTTGAAAACATCAGTCTATATTTTCTATAATCCTTGTTGCGCGCTTCTTCTGCCTCTTCGGATAGCATACCAATAGGAAGAGTAGCTGCATCGATAATTTCTTTTCCATGCATTAATATTTTGTGCACAGTTACTGACATATAATACCAGCTGTATTTTTCGACATAAAGTTTCGCCGTATCCCGCGTGTAATTTTTAAACTTCGAAGAATTAATATTTCGGCCACATGTGATTATTTGTAATATTATGCGAAACTTATCAATTAATTCCTCTTCAACTTCAGTTATGTCAGCTACAAGTGACGGATTGGAAAAAAAACGTCTTGAGGTGTTGCCGTCATCAACACGTAAATGCATATGGTCTTTAAATGCGTTGTGAATTCGGACTTTGTTTTCTTGTTTCATAGCCTTATGTTCGTCTTCGAGCGCCGACCACTTTTGAAATGGTTTATTGTAGGCAATATGAAGAATGCACTTCATAAACTTTTTTTCTTGTGACTTTTTTCATAAAATTTATAATTTTGTTCAGCAGTATAAAATATTATAAGGATTTTTTTCTATAAATCGCAATAATATACTCCCTTCCTTCATTTTATTGCAGTCAGAGCATGGAGGTCGCCGGAGCTAACCTTTTTTTCATCCAAGGAAAACTTAGAACACTGAAATTTCTAGGGTTTTTTTTAAATTTAAATAGTTTCGAAACTATTCATGCTATCCAGTTGTCTTTTTTTTCTTAAAGAATCACAAAAGACCATATTTTTAGAACATCATGACATAAAATAGTTAAACGAACAACAAATATGCATATACAGGTCCTCAAGTTGCATTAAAATCTTAGTCGTTTTGCGCTTTACTTCTCCCAATCATTTTTAAGTAATTATTTTGAGATAAAAAATTATGTTTTTCAAAAAAGCAATGATGAATTTCTCTTAACTAAACAATTCCGTACAAAATTGCATCATTACATTTTTAATATTTAACAGTCGAAAAATAGACTTTTTGCACTCAATCACAGAATCTCACTGTGCGACGCCTCAGTGAATACAAATATCTCATAACACTATTAACTGCCATCTGAATTTTTCTCATATTTAGTTTATTAGTGCCACTATATATATGTAGCTCTAAGCAATATAGAATACTAGGCATGATATAAACATGAGCAAATTTTTCCTTAATCGATCTAACCAACACTAAATCAGTGTTATAAAAACATCGAAGTGAATAATTTAAACGCCGGTCTACATTATCCATATGATACCTAAAGTGTAGTTTGTTATGTAAAACTACTTCCAAACAATGTACACTGTGGACTACTTTAATGCTACAATAGAAAACTACTTCTGATATTCGATATGACCACGTAATTAAAGTTGAGAACTAAGTTTTTGAATACAGTAGAATTTGATCCCATCGTGGCGTATTGTTGGGAGGGAACGAATGAGTTTTTCCACAAAATGCTTCAACATAGAATTTAATGTATGAATATTCTTCTACATTCTTCCATTTAATTCATGTTTTACGCTTTCTCGAAATTGTGTATTTTGCAATATGAATTCTCCATGTGAATGTTATGAAAATTTATTATGCTACGTTTTGAAACTCAAGTTGTTTGCAACTTTTATTTGATTTCTAAGAACGAATTTCTTCCCATATAAAACAAATTATAAAAGTACCATTTCTTATTAATTTTTATAATCTAATTAAAGTTACTGTTATAAAGGGTGTTCCAACAAGAACGCAAGATTTAAATGACTGATGCAGCAATTGAAATGTTTCTCTGGCTGTATGACATGTGTGACATTCATTATTTCTTCAATTCTAGACACGAAAAAACTGGTTATCATTTCACGATACCGAACACTCATTTTCCTCATTTTCATAAAAAAAGGTCCAATGATTCCTCCAGCCCAAAATCCACACCACACAGTGACACGTTGAAAATGCATTTGCTTCTCTTGAATCACTCGCGGATTTTCCTCACCCCAAATGCGACAATTCTGCCATCAAGATGGAAATGGGCCTCGTCACTGTAGATGATTTTATCGGCAAAATCAGCATTTTCATGTTGTCTCTCCAATACTAATTAACGAACTCCCTTCGCTGTCCATGTTCAGCTGGCTTCAGTTCCAGAGTCAATTGAACTTTGTATGCATGAAAATTCAAATCTTTCGTCAAAATTCGCTGCATAGTGGATTTGGAGACACCAATTTGCTGAGCTCGGTGTCGAATTGAGGTGGATGGATTTTGAGCGACATCATCACGTACAGCTGCGACATTTTCGATCGATCGACCTGGTCGAAGGCGCGTTGTTGCCGTTACATCACTAACAGACCCAGTTTTGGCAAATTTATCCATTATTCTCTTTACAGTTGACTCTTTTGGAGCATTATTGTGACCCCAAATTGATCGCAATTTGACGCAAAACTTTCACCATTTTGGTAAAACAATTTCACAACGAGAATGCGTTGTTCATTCGTGTTGCGTTCCATTTTTACTAACCTCGTACCTTCTACTAGCAAACAATAACAATTGTTCAAATGCCAAACAATGACTCTTCGAATGCCACCAAATTTAAATCTTGCGTTCTTGTTGGGACACCCTTTATAATCTCGCCGTTTTTTAATAACTTCTTCCCACCTCTCTGGGAGCTTTTTAATTCCTCTGTCATAAAACGAGTGGTTTTTCTGAAAAAAAAAACAACCTTCAATTCGACTTTTCACTTCCTCGTCGTTCAAATCCTTCAAGTCGTTGCTCAGACTGCGAAATAGTTGTTTTGGTCGTCCCGATCTGGGAGCGTCCGTTACAGAGAAGTCGCCCGTAGAAAATCTTTTAAACCACTTCAAGCAAGTTCTTTCATTTGGTCCTCGTACCTCCTACTAGCAAACAATAACAATTGTTCAAATGTCAAACAATAACATTTCGAATGGCGCCAAATTTAAATCTTGCGTTCTTGTTAGGACAGCCTTTAGTACTCATAACATAGCACATCATCTTTGTAATATCATTTAATGTTATTATTTGCAAAATTGTATTTCAACATTTAATTTGATCCTATAACTATACTCAGCACTGTTAAAGTATCTTCTTAGCTTCGAAATCAGACTAATCAAGGCTAAATTGTTGTTATTGATGCGGTCACTGAAAGAAGTTATGCATTGAATATAGTACATTTACGCCTCGACTCACTAAGTTATAATTTTTTGTTTACTAATGAGAGCATTAACGCTGTGTTTTCGCTGTATGACTTGCGAAGTAGCGGATTACTTTTATGATCTACCCAAATATGGAAATTCAGAACTACACTCTTCAACTTGCACATAGCTTTCGCGATTTTAAAACTCTGGGTTTTTGGACTTCGGAACAGACAATATCAACGATAAGTATATCTGAGCAGCTAAGAAAAGAAGAATGATGTTTGCTAATCTTCTAAACTAAATAAAGTGTTTCTTTTTTTGTATATGAACAAAGAAAAATTTGATTTATTTATAATTAATTGCATTCTAAAGAGAAAAGTCGACATTTTTGCATTGCATTAATAGGAAATTACTAGACAGAATTTGCTTACTATTAAAATATTAAATTGTTCTTATTTTGGACATGAGGCATTGCCCATTTTAGCTAATATTTTTCACGTAGAATCACGTGAACTTGGGAGTACAACTGCTAGAGAAAACAGAACTAATGCCTGGAATCTTCCAAACATAAGATTGGGCAATGCTTTTTGATGTACATTTATAGTATTTAAAACAGTACAAAAATTTCAGTCAGTTGAACTGACTTACATGTACCCTCAACCAACTTACTTTTGCCTGGAGGGAAAAGTGTGAGAGGTACCAGCAATGGTCTGGTAAATCATAAGGTTCTTATAACAAAATGACCGGTGTTTTGAACTCAATAAAAGAAGCAAAATTATGACCTTCCGAAGTCTTCCGCCTAAGAGTTATAGATAGGTTACTGATTTTTACTAAATGGGTCAATTTGAATTTATGGCAATGCAGTCAATTTGCATTTACAGAACTGCGTTTACTACATGCCTGATGACTGGTTGAAAGATATGAAGCTATAAATACAGGGTGGCGCAATAGAACGTGCATATTTAAAAAATAGATTAAAAAATAAATACAAAAGGTATGGTTAAAATAAATGTAAGGCATTGTAGAGTAATAAATGGAGTTTATTTTTTAAAAATAACATCATCTAAATGGTGACCCTCTCTACGACGGCACTCCTCTAACCGCAAACGAAAATTATTGAAAACTTTCTTCAGTAATACTGGTGTAATGGTCATTTCACCACGGATGTTCTCCTTGAGCTGAACGATGTATCTTGGATTATTACTGTAGACTTTGTATTTGAGGTATCCCCACAAAGAAAGTCAAGAGGCGTCAAGTCTTTACTACGTGGGGGCCATGGGATATCACCTCTTTTCGAAATCAGTCTGCCAGGGAACATCTGCTTTATCACCGCCATGGAGTCATTTGATGTGTGACAGGTAGCTCCATCTTGTTGGAATTCACTATTCTTGAACTTTCAATTTCTGGAGCCAAAAATCCGTCCAACATCTCAACATAGCGTTCCGTATTAACCGTGACGTTTTGGACCCGCGCATTTTCGAAGAAAAAATGACCAATTATTCCTCTGCCAGAGATTGCTGCCCATACTGTCACTTTAGGACTATGCGATGGTTTCTGGTGTTTGATTTTGGTATTTTCACTGTTCCAGTAACGACAATTTTGACGGTTTACGAATCCATTCATAAGGAAATGAGCCTCGTCAGAGAAAAGGATATTGTCAAAATTGGAAAATCGATTAAGCATTTCATTAGCAAATGCGAGCCTTGCTATGAAGTCAGACTCTTTCAATTCTTGTGTTTATTGCAACTTATATGGATGCAGTTTAAGATCCAATGTTAAAATTCGTTGCAAACTTCGTCGCGATAATTGTGAGACAGACGATCTCTTGCGAGTCGACATTTGCGGATTTCCTCGTACTGACTCCATAACTCTCTCAACATTGTCTTCGGTCCTAGATGTTCTTGGGCGACCATTTGCTTGGGGTTTAAATGTTGAACCCGTCTCTTCAAAACGCTTTACCCATATTTTAATTAGCACTCGGAGCTTCACTAGTTCGTCGTAGTCCATATTCAGCACAATGTAGTCGCCTAGTAGCAATATATGAACGAGAGTTCTCGTAAAATGCGCGCACGCAAAATGCGCGACGCTTCCCGTCGAAGTGATTCATAGGGACTTAAACTCCATGAGCCCGCCAACCCAGCGATGTTGGCGCCCCCCGCCCGCGCCTTTTCTACTCGGCAAAAAAAGATGATGCAATATGCACGTTCTATTGCGCCACCCGTTATATGAATTAAATTAGGTATTAGTTGCGCAACTAAGTTCCCGCTGTTTGCCAATAGATGGCGCCAGCTGTAAGTGCTAATCGTTTCTGCCATAACCTAAACGTCATGAGCCAAGATTAAGCCTCGACACAATAGTGATTTTCTTTTGACATCCTATTCTTTGGTTGTGTGACTGTGTATGATTTTGTGGCAAGTAATCGTCATATTCGGGAAGTATTGATTTTCTTCTTTCAAACAATGGAAACGGCTGGTGAAGCTCAACGAGAGCTTCAAAACCTTAACGGAGATGCTGCTTTAAGTGGAACAATGTATCGAGATTGGTTCCGTCTCTTTAAAGACGATGATTTTGATGTTGACCACCGTTCGCGTGAAGGAAGACAAAAAACCTTCCAAGACACTGAATTGGCGGCATTGCTTGATGAGGATCCGTGTCAAACATAAGCTGAGCTCAGTATTACCCGGCAAGCCATTTCCAAGCGATTGCTTGATTCAAAAGCAAGGAACTTAGGTTCCTTATGAGCTGAGGCCAAGGGACGTTGAGCGCCGTTTTTTCACCTGTGAACAACTGCTTCATTGTATTGTAACGGGTGATGAAAAATCCAAAGAAAAGAATGTCATGGGGGACTGCCCGGTCATGCTTCTACGTCGTCGCATCGGCCGAATATTCACGCTGCGTAAGTTGTGCTCTGTATTTGGTGGGTCCAGGTCGGTGTTATTTATTAGGAGTTGTTGAAACTAAGCGAAACAATCACTGAGGATCGGTTTCGACTTCAATTAACGCAATTGAGCCGAGTTCTACACGAGAAACGTCCACAGTACGCGGACAGACACGAAAAAAGTGATTCTTCAGCATGACTACGTTTCGTCTTACGTGGCTAAGCCCGTTAAAACCTACCTGGAAACGTTGAAATGGGAAGTCTTATCCCATCCCCCATATTCTCCAGATATTGCGCCGTCCGGTTATCACTTGTTCCGTTCGATGGCGCATGGTCTGACTGACCAGCAATTTCACTCATATGACGATATTAAGGAATGGCTAGATTCGTTGTACCGCAACGGAATTCGAGCTTTGCCAGAATGATTGGAAAAAGTAGTAGCTAGTGAGAACTTAATTGTGCATCTAATAATTTGTATGGTAGCTACAAAAGAGAGGGCGTGGTTATTTCATCGATTTTTTTATATTACTATGCATTACAGTGCAATATGATTGATAGAATCTTGAATAAATGCAGATCATGAATTGGGGATTGCAGTGGGATTGTAATTTGTATGACAGGTAGTGGCAGAAGGTGAAGTTTAAATTATACGATATAAATTGGTCATTTGTATGGGAGGTGCCAGTCCTTCCTGGTGGTTACTTGAAAGATTTTTCTGAAATTTTGCTAAACGTTGTATATCAATGTAGTGAATAACACTGTATTCTATTACAGTCCATTAATTAGAAATTATAGATGAAGGATTGAATCAGGCAGGTTATGTTCCTGGCACCAGAAAAGGCGTGACTGTGCAGTCCATTTTCATTCTCAGACTTTAGCAAACGCTTAAAGTGCAAAAAATCTGACAGAATTTAGGTGCAACCGAACAAAAAAAGTGAACTCATGAATTTATTCGTCGAATCGGTCATTCATATGGGAGTTATCAGAAGAAGCGAGGTTAATTGGTCGTTTTTTTTTGCCAAGCATTGTAAACAAGTACAATGGACAACATTTCTGATTGCTGCAACGTATGAGATTATTTTTTTTATTTTCTTTAAATTTTTTTATTTTTATTTTTAAATTTTTTTTATTTTTTTTTATTTTTTATTTGTTTTTATTTTTTTTTTAGTTTTTTATCTGTTTTCATTTTTTTTTGATTTTTAAATTTTTTTTTTTG
>JAHXMU010025300.1:0-13311 GCA_019455685.1 Philornis downsi
TACGGTCCCATTCAATGTGAAATGGGCTTCATCGGACATGATAATTTTGTTCCAAAATTGCTCGTCATCATCGGCCATTTCGATGACTCGTTGGGCCCATTCCAATCGACGAGGCTTGTCCGCAGGCAACAATCTTTGCGTCAATTGAATTTTGTACGGGAACAAATGCAAATCAACGCGAATAATCCGTTGTAAAGTGGACCGAGCCATGCTCAACTGCTGAGAACGGCGTTTTTGGGATGTTCTTGGGGCCGATCGCCTTGGTCGACTTTTATTTGGCCTCTTCGGATTAGAAAGAGCCTCACCAGTCGAAAATTTTTCGTATAAACGCTTAATGGTGTTCTTAGAAGGCGCACTTCTCACATTTTTTAATATTTTAAAAGCACGTTGAGTTTTCACAATTGACTTCTTCTGTTGAATGTAAATTTCAACTATTTCAGAGCGCTCGCGTGGCGTGTATTGTTCCATGGTAAAAATCTGCTTGGACTGACGCTTCAAACGCGGTATGTCATTAAGCGATCTGACATCTCTGTCAAAAGTTATGGCGTTGCCAGATGGGTCCGTCGAATATGGGCAACCCTGTATTTGAAGTTACCATTTAATTTATATTAAAATTAACCCTTTTTTGGTACATTAAAATGTACTTTTGTATCGATATCATTGTGAATGAACTCAAATTTTTGCCCATGAAGTGGTTACTTAACTCCATTGGGTGAGAATATGTGTACTAAATTTAACTGAATTCTAAATTGTATAATATAAAATTAACTGTTGTCGGAAGTTCTGTAATAAGAACAAATCACTTAAATAAATAAATCAGACATCAACTGGTAAGCACAACTCGTTGCTTGAATAGACCTTCTTTGAATTGGCACTAACTCTAATTCTATCTTTTATTTATCACTACTTGTAATTTCTTCACGATCAATTTGATTGCATATAACTTCACATGGCTGTGAAATTATATGATCCAAATTACAAGTTCCAACTTTCAGTTCTCTGGTAGAAACCAACTGTGAAATTGGTTTTTCAAACGATCATCGCTATTAGATAAATCACAATACACTTCAACATTTTAATTCCACAACTACAACGAGAGAGGTATCAAATTGATTAGAGGATCCCCCGCTACTCCCCTTGCCTTCACATTAATCATCTCTATCAATCTATCACCACCTCTGTACGAACGTATTTGCCCAAAAAGATTATTTTGCTTTGTTGTTAATCACATATTGCCGGCCTAGTCCAATTAAATTTTTCACATGTCTTCATTTTGGACCTGAAACCATTTGTATATAGCAAAATTTCGGCGAATTGGCTCAATGATAATGATGATAATATTAAGCAGTTTTCACTGAACTTGCCGTTTAATCAACTATTTTAATTGTTCATCTGCACATCGAGGTGAACGCCGCTCGTCGAGTTTAACGTCGCGTATTTAAACCGCTTATACCGGGTTATCCGTTATATTCGGCTTCAAAAGTAAAGTTATATAAAGCACACATAAGGCTATGATTTCATTGAAACTTTTATTTCATTATAATGCTTGGACTTTCACATTATGTACGAAACGCAATGTCGTTTGAACGACCGCCTCTACATATAGATAGGTTGTAGCAGTGAATCCTTTTTATTATAAAATTGCGCTTTCTGAAAACTTCTCTAAAGCCAAAATCGGTCATGTTGTGTAGCTCGTGGCACCATCTTGTTGAAACCGCATATCGACCAGCTCATAATTTTCAATAACAGGCAAAAAAAAAAAGTCGGTTATCACAGGGCCATAGCGATGTGAATTGAAACTCGAATTATCCGCAATACTTTCACTAACAGAAGCGATATTTTCGGCAGAGCGATGATGCAGCGGCCTGACCACATCTGTAACGCTTCCTCCATCCAATCTCTTCAAATTTCTTTATAATCTTGACAATTCCTTGCACAGTAGGTCGATTATGACAAACTCGTAATGCACGAAAAGTTCCCAAGTTTTAATTGCCACTTTTGTAGTAAATTTTAACTATTTTTATACGCTCTTCGGCTGTTAAAAGATCCATATTCGTAAATGGTAAACCTTTCGCTAAATCAATAGCACTTCAAATGACAGGTATTTAACAGCTGACAGCCATGCCAGACCGGCGATTTTGAAACCACTAAATGAATAATCTTGTATTTCTGTGATCACAAGAAAAATGGCATAAGTGAAACTAGAAAAAGGTTGAGTTTAATTGTTATTATTGTTGTCCCTATTTAGGCACATATTTTCGTTCAATCCCCTGTTCAAATTCTGGCGTAGTTCACAATTTTTCAAAAAAAAAGTGATTTTCAGAAAATTATATCAATATCTTCAAATATTGATATAAGCAAAAATATGTTTTTTATGTTTTTACTGTTTATATCCTTAAGACGAAATAGTTGTCTACTACGTTCGATTTCAATACTATGTATATTGCGAAAGCTATGACAAATTTCCATAATAGCGATTTTTTTTAAACATTTAATATCTCAGAACAATACATTTTTTTAATTAAATCGTTCTTACTTTTAAGCACAGATATTTAAGCTCCTCCCCACGTAGATCAATCTTGTAAATGTGTTGGATAAAATCTGGACATTTGGAGGAAAAAGTTATGATAATTGGTTCATATTCTTTTTTGTATATGTTCATTAAAGCAATACAATTTTTTTTTTTTTTTTTGACATAGTCTGTCTATCCATAGCCGATGGATTTTGGTATTTATGAATCATCAAAGTTTATTTAATTGCACTTTTTTTTATCGAGTACGTGCTGTTTTTAAGTCACTTCGGCCATTACTTTTGAAATCTATTCCGAATGTCGTTAGGGGATCTACGTCTGATTGGCTTAATAACGATGTACTATTAAAATCAGAATATCAATACTTTCCATATTTATCTTGGAAATAGCAGGATTTAAAGGAAAGGCACAATCACGATAAACGCTCGCGGGCAAAGGAACAACTCGCAAGAGCGCACTTACTAACTTAGGTAGCAACATAAATAAAAATGTTTATCTATTTCTTATACGCTGCACGTGGAATATAATTCCAAACGCTTCGGTCTTCTGTGCTTCTTCTCCAATTTATCACACCAAGTTTCGATAGTATTTCAAAGGCCTGGAGTTTGGTTATCCTTTTCTGCGCCACCCATCAAGCTCGTTGTCGAAAACGTTTCGTGCTGAAGCATTTGGATCCATCCTCACAACATGACCAAGCCAAAGCATTGTATATTAACGCGCTTGACCACGTCGATGTCAGTATATAACTTATATAGCTCATTCTTCTTGCGACGCCGATACTCCCCGTTAACGATGATGGGTCCATATATTTGCCGGAGTATTTTTCTCTCGAAGACTTCCAGTACTGATCCATCCGATCTGATATGTCATAACTCAAAACTCTGCGCCACACAACAAGACAGGTAAAACCAATGAGAGAAGACTTCATTACTAATTCGTTTGCTTTGCGCATAGTAAGGCCTGTTAGCAAGCAATATTCTGCTCTTAGCAAAACCGAGATAGATGAATTCATCCACCACTCTAAAGTTATAGTTTTCAATGTTCACACAGTTCTCAAGCGTATAGAGTCTTTGTTCGTTAAAAGAAATAACTTTGTTTTGCCCTCGTTTATCACCAGACCCATATTTGTTTGATTCTTTCTCAATCCTTCAGAAGGCTGCAGACATATCTCGCAGTTTTCTGTCAATAATGTCTACATCGACTGCATACGCGAGTAATGTATGGATTTTATTAAAGGTGGTACCAGTCGTGTTAACTGCAACTTTCTTCATAAGCTTCTCCAACAGCTGTTGAAGAGGTCGCATGATAGACTACCGCCCTGCCTAAATCTACGTTTGGTGTAAAAAGGCCTACTAAGGTTGCTGTCTATCTTCACTGAAGACTTTGTGTCAGTCAACGTCACCCTACAAAGGAGTATAAGTTTCGCGGGAATGGTAAACTTGGCCATGGTCTCATATAGTTTATGTCGCATCGGACTGTCGATGGCGGCTTTATACGACGAAAGAATGGTACGTAACGTACGTTTCTTAGATCTTTTCCAGAATTTGTCCATGAAATTTGCAAATTAATGTTTAGTGCAGATTTTTTACAAAAAATATAGAAAATTTTAATACATCTATAAAGAAATCTTCACATAATATATAAACACTGGAAAATACATTTTTATTTGCATTTTCCTACATATTTGCTGAAATACTTCTTAAAGAATTAGTTTAAAGTAAAGAACTACATTAAAGAGATGGTTGTTTTCCCCACGCGTTCTTTGTAGCCGCGGTATCTGTTTGTATGAAGGGCTCAATAGCTTGAAAATTTCAGTGCGTTTACAATTCATGGGCCCACACGAGAGCAAAGTCAAATCCTGGCAAATAGCCTATCATGATCTCCATTTAGAATCGTGTCGAAACTGTTCAATAAATCTGCGTAATAACCTTCGACGTATTTTAAACAACGGCCGATTATCACCTTTTCGGCCGTCTTCACATCGCCTCCTTCTTCCGTGAACCTCATTTTCTTTTGACAGTCCCCTCCCGCATTAAATCATTGCAAAAATTTGATTGAGTTATTTTTAAACATTTCGCCACTTTATGGTCCATCTTGCCGATATCTGATGATTACCAATGCCGGCGGCCCCATCAAACTCGATTATTTCTGCCAAAGCCAACAGAACCCTTATAATGGATATACAACCACGCTTAAATTCATTTACCTAATTCGGAAACGCCTATGCAGATGAGCTGTGAACATTATCCATATGCTATACAAAAAATTATGTGAAGATGGTTCGCTTTTATCATCTAAATTTATTAAAAATTGGGAATAGACAGCCCAAATATGCAGCTTGCCATATGATAATATCACAGTGCAAAGATCTTTAAGGTAGCGGTTGCTCCAATTCAAAAGTTTCTGCGCCCTAAATAAATATAAGCTGAAAGCTTTCAGTTGATAGAGGTCAAATTTGGTACGAGTACTATTTGGTAATGTAAATTTTACCACGGATAGTTACATGGTGAAGAAATGTATACAAGTTTTGGAATTTCGACGACGTAGCTCGGTAGAAAATATTTCTCTTCACATTGTCGCCGTGATCTCTACAAATCGCACAAATTGTTACATTTAGGACTCGGAGTTACTAGAGCTTTCAATGCACTCACAAAAGAATTGTGGAATGACAGATCCATTTTACTTTGAAAATGACGAGATCACCAAAGGCAATGGAAAATTATATCTGCACTTAATCAAGCAATTTTTGAGGTCGGATTTGATTGATATTAATATGAAAGACTTAAAATTTCAACTTTCACCCACTGTGGCCCTATTTCAGTATGTGCATTTTGAAGTAGTGGAAACGTTAATTGATCCCCGTGATCAATATTTGCGAAACCGAGCAGATGTTGCCATTTGCAAGATATTGTGTTCCGAACTTACCGCTTTAAAAGATCATTGACAGAACAATAACAAAGTTAAGAAGAAATTGCAATGTTATTACTTAAAGGATAGAGATTCAAATCAATGTATATTATTATATTAAGGGTGGTTTTCTTTAAAATATACAAAAAAGTGCATATAATTCTAATGAAAGACCCTCTAAGACACCAAAACATGATGCATATGATCGCAGTTTGGAGTCCCTGTACAGCCATCAAATCTTTCTGTGATTGGCGATCGACTCGATGTATCAGACGAGTACTTCGAGTAGTCGGATAATCGAAACTCATGTTCGGAATCATCATAAAGCAGAAGATATTAAAAATAAAATACGCTTATGTTCACTGAATGAGAGCACCTCTTTTGAGGGATACAAGCGGATTTTATTTTAGCCAACTTTCATTTAAGTCAATGCAACAATTTCAATTAAGATAATTTACCTATTTCGCCCTCCTGTCACACTTTAATCATTCTCACATTGCACTCCTAGAGAATTTTGTGGATAAATTCTTACCTTGAACTACCAAACAATAAAAATTATTTGACTTTAAAATAACTTTATAACTTCGTATCGTATCAAAGAACCTAGAACAGCCAAAGTTCTATATTAATTACATTCAATAAAAAGTTTCCATTTGTTTGTTTCGTATCATTAATACCGATAATTATTTCGCTGTTAAAGTGATCAAAGCAATTTTGTTATCGTTCGAAAACAACTGCCTGAGTTTTGCATGTTCACGCGAACAAATATCGATAAACAGGCACAGAAAAACGAATGAACGAATGAACAGAGAATAAATCGCAAATACACATTTCAATCAAAAACAATAAAATGCTGCCATCACCAGAGTTATAAAGGCGACATGAAAAATCCATTTAAGTAAAAGTTTTAATTTCACACAAACCTTTGGATTTGTTTCTCATGAAAAGTTCTTCGTATTTCTGTGGAGAACTTTCAGTTTCCTCGGGATATCTGTGAACATGAGTCGAAGCGGTAAAGGTTTCTGGGCCATTCATTGCGGTAACGACAGAGATTTTTCCGTCAAAGAAAAAGTTTTTGTCGTTGCAGTTTTTTATTACTACAACCAAGGAAAAAGTTATGGCCTTGTTGGTTTCTTTTGGCGCCAACTTCTCTTTAACCCCTAATAAAAGGAATACAGCAGCGCTTTTGGAAGGAAAAACAATCGAAAAGTAATAATAATGTTCGAAAACATTGAAGGGGGGTAACAAATTATATTTTTTTGATCTATAGTATGATAGAGGGAACTGAAGACATATTTTTTTAGGGGTTTTTGGATTAGAATATCAGAAATATTTTAAATTTTGTTAATAAACGTTAATAAACGTTGTGCAACTGTTTGAAATAGCGAATGGGTAGGTATTGATTTTCAATTGAACCGTTTATCTCCATTCTGTTTGATTTCTGGACATTGCTGTACCATTTTAGAACACTTTTGACAGATGGTTGTGCCTGATAAAACTACTGTGTAGAGGTGTGATCAAAAAATAACCGTTATTTCATCATATTCATCAACAACTATCTTGTCCCCTTCAAAGTAATCCCCCTCAGATATAGTACACTTAGGCCAGCGTTTTTTCCAATCTTCGAAACATTTCTAAAAAAATCCTCGAAACGCTTTTTGGTATCGCCAACAACTCCTATTTCGATTTTTCTTTTATGTCCTCAATCGTAGCAAAACGCTTTCCTTTCATCGGTGTCTTTAGTTTTGGGAAGAGGAAAAAGTCAGCGGGGGTCAAGTCCGGTAAATACGGTGGTTGAGGCATGATTGCGGTTTTGTTTTTGGCCAAAAACTCACGCACAAGCATCGATGTGTGAGCTGGTGCATTATCATGGTGCAAAATCCATGATTGGTTTTTCCACAATTCTGATCGTTTCTGACGAATTGCTTCGCGCAAACGGCGCATAACTTCTAGGTAGTATTCCTTATTCTCCGTACAACCTTGTGGCAAGAATTCATGATCTTGTGGTAAGAACTCCTGATGCACTACGCCATGGTAATCGAAAAAAACAGTGAGTAAAACCTTGACATTTGATCGAACTTGGCGTGCTTTTTTTTGTGTTGGCTCTCCTGGTTTCGATGTCATAACCATATACCCATGATTCGTCATCAGTCATGACTCTTTTTAAGCAAATCTGGATCATCGTTGAAGTCATTCAACAATTCCTGAGCGATGCTCAAGCGACGTTGTTTTTGGTCAAAATTCAGCAATTTTGGAACGAACTTCGCTGCCACACGTTTCATGCCCAAAATTTCCGAAAAGATTGCATGGCATGAGAAAACCGATATGCCGACATCCTCAGCAACTTCTCTAATTATGATTCGACGATTCTCCATAACAATTTTCTTCACTTTCTCAACATTTTCATCGGTTGTTGATGTGCTGGGGCGCCCAGACCAAGCGTCGTCATTCAACATCGAGCATCGTTGAAGTCATTCAACAATTCCTGAGCGATGCTCATGCGACATTGTTTTTAGTCAAAATTTAGCAATTTTGGAACGAACTTCGCCACAGGCTTCATGCCTACAATTTCCGAAAAGATTGCATGGCATGAGCCAACCGATATGCCGACATCTTCAGCAACTTCTCTAATTGCGATTCGACGATTCTCCATAACAATTTTCTTCACTTTCTCAACATTTTCATCGTCATTCACATATTCCCGACCTTCTGCGAAAAGCTTGTACCACTTGTAACAATTTTTTTTTAACTCAGAATACTCTCACCGTATGTCACTGTCAGCATTTCAAGTATTTTTGAGCACTTAATTCAATTTTTTACACAAAACGAATAAAACCGTCAACATATCTTTGAGACGAGCGTACCAAGATAAAAAAATAATAATAATTGAAAGTCGAATGTACGTAGTCCACGAAATTTGAAAATTCACGTTATTTGAACACACCTCGTATATTACGCCTAAAAGCACGCAATGATGTTATTATAGCGGTCATTGCCATTGGCTTTATATAGCCAATAAATAGTAAGTAGCTTGGGCTTGAACCGAAATTCTAGTAAACTCTATCAAACTCCGCTTGACCCTACTAGTCGAACATTTTATTTTTTGGAGCCCAGAGAGAGTGGGTTTCTTCAAGTAATTTAACTTCTATGCTTATGACACAATTGGACGTAGGAAACAGTTCTGGGAGTTTCCAAGAGAGAAACTTTTATGTAAGCAATATATCAACATCGACGTGATTAAATGCATTAAAATATGGCGAAATATGGGCAAGAGCTAGCTAAAGTACAAAAGCATGAAAATTCTTCGACGATGAAATCGATTGGTGCTGCAAAGGATGGTGAAGAAAAGGTTGCCATATGTGCAACGTATAATAAAATACAGTTCCTCTTGTAGTCGCCACTTATGCTAACGAGTATTTTAACTTACCGCCATTGATTACTTGACGGAAGGTAACTGATGTAAATTATATCGCAATCATTCCTACTATATCTGACCATAACCAATTTTACGGCCTTTGCCTTCTTGGTAGTTGTCTCAGCTGAATGTCCAATAATGAATCCGAGTCTAGTTCGCAGCCTAATGGCAGATGCCAAATTCCAAGTTCACTCAAGTTCTCCATATTAGCCACTTAAAAACATAGCTTATAAAAGGTAAAAATGTAAAATTTGACAATATTAAAAACTTAATACTCTTCCTGAATATTCAATCCTCTAACCCAGATAGAAACCCTATCGCTTTTAAGACAACTACTCAATAAATCAAATAAAATGAACAAAACTTTTTACAGAAATTATGCATAAAGTTTTCACACTTGAATTCAATAAAAAAATATTTCAACTATTGATCTGCGTATTGCGAGTATTGTCCTTAACGTCAATCCTTATTTTAGTTTTCTTCTCGATGGAATATATTAAAAAAGTTTTCATGAATACTACAGAAAAACAACGGAATGATGTCGATAGCAGGGGCAAAAGGCTTCCTATGTTTTTATGTATTTATTTAAATTTGCATATCCCTTCTTGCAATAGGCACAATTCGTCAGCTACTTTCAAGGACTTGAGCTGTAAAGTCGCTACAGGAAATGATAGATGTAAAGAGTTCTTTTGGTATTTACATAGAAAAGTAGGCAAACGTCCAGGAGAGCGCAGTGGAAAAACAATGGTCCTAAATGAATAACTAATTATATTTGCTGTTACAACTGACATTAGAATTTATAATTCAAATAAATATGTATATATAAATGTTACGAGTTCTGTTGGGTAGCAACAACATAAAAAGGTATTATAATGAAACAATCACAAGTTGTACAAATTGTAGGTATTCGAAGAGCAAAACAATTATAATACTAAAAACACCATAACGGGCCGGGGAGTAAGCACACCATGCTTCACTTAAACAGGGAAAAACAAAATTTGCATTTTATATTTTAATAATAATTATGATATCTTAGTAGGACCATGTTTAAACGAAATAAACAAAAGTATACCCATCAAAAATTATCATAAACGAAGAAGCAAAGCAATTTTTCTTCTTATAATTGCTCATTCCATGGTAAATTTAGGTCTTTTCCCTAAAAAATACACAATAAACTAACACATAAACTAGCACATAATTGTTAGGACTGGATTGTTTCCATGAACACATAGCTAAAATTGTTCCTGTCGCCGTTATCGCCTACTTATAAGCAGTGAATTAAGCCATATAATTTATGCATTCTATGGTTTCCCAGCACTTTAGTGGTATAATATTATCGATCACCGAGCAGCACGAAGTCATTAGAGAAAATATGCATTGGAATTACAGAACCATCAAATAATACTAAAAGTAAAAATGTAAAAATCTACCTGATTTGATTAAACTCTATTTATTCGTGCGGCTTTAGATCTGGTAAATCAACCACTAATCAGATATTCACACTGCGGTAAATTCTGGAGTAGATCCAAGAAAAACAAATTGATTGCCATAACATCTTTTCGTCGATTATAAAACTGCCCCCGATCGTCCGATACAACCACAAAATGTACTCGTACTCGTATGAGACCATGGCCAAGTTTGGTATTCTCGCGAAATCTATACATCTTTGTAGGATGATGCCGACTGACACGAAGTCTACAGTGAACATACATGTACAAAAATCTTAGCAAGTTATTTTACACCAAACGATGGTCTAGACAGAGCAACAGCTTGTCGCACGATCTCTTCAACATATTGTTAGTGCAGTTAAAACGACTGGTGCTACTTGCATATACGTATGATATAGACCTTATTAGCAGAAACTGTGAAATGTCACTGTAGCCTTCTCAAACATTGGGAAGGAAATCTGTAAAGATAGGTTTGCTGATTTGACGAACAGAGAGCCTGCTCGTTTGGAATGGATGAACTCATCTACCCAGGTTTAGCTGTGAATAAAACATGGAGCATCGAGATGGAAAGAAGAATATTGGTTATGAGCATATGTTGCTATAGGTTAAGCAAGCAATTCAAAGACAAAGCTCTCTCTCTCAACGAGCAGAAATCCATTTGCATCAGACGCCAATCCTGTTTTGTTGTACAGCCAGAATCCAGGGTTTTGACAGTAGGGAATTGAACTGCTCTGGGAGTCTTCGAGAGAAATATTCTTCGCAATATAGACGAACTCATTAAAGTTAGGGGAATGTATCTGCGTTTTAAGAATCGTTAGGTGTATACCGACATTGACGTGGTCAAACGCGTCAGAATGTAACGACTAGTGTTGTGGGGATGGTGGAGCCTTTAGCACGAAACAAACAACGATCTCGATGGGCGACTCAGTAAAGTGGCGACCAAAACTCCTTGGAATGATCGGGCTTTTGAAACACTGTCAAAATGTTGTGTGAGGAATTGAAAAAGGGAAGACAAAAGTCCGAGATGCTTGGATTACGGCGTTTGATAGATAAAATCATCTATTCTAGTTGCCACATAAGTAAGTAATTAGTTTCTTTGGGCCAACTCTAAAAACGTCCCAACCCTTTTTAATTTGGAACTCATTTCATGAATTAAAGAAGGTCTAAATAAATGTAGCTTTCAGACCGCAGAATTTAATACCGCCTAAAATTTTTACATTAAACTGAGTGAGTCTAAAAATAGAATGCTTGCGTGCACGCTGAAAGGGATGAGCCGGCTTTTTTTCATATAACTGTTCGAAATTAACCTATGCAAGCACCTAAATAATTTTTACTTTTCCTTGCGTAACATCTGAGAAACTAGAAATGAGCCAGAAAAACAGAAAAAAATGTTGGAGCCCTAATGGCAGACTGGATTTCGCACAAATCAAAACTTGCTCTGAAGGAGTCCAGTGCGCAGCCTAATGCAATTGATATAATTTTATGAAATAATATAATACTAAACCTCAAAATCGTCATTTTGCACTGTTTTTAGAGACATCCAAAATAAGACGCTAAAACAGTGAAAATAATGAAAAACCGCAGCGTTGGCAACCTTGGCGACAACTCACAAATCACAACTCGAAGCATGAATTCCTTCTTTTAATCATTATCCTCCTATCACTGGAGAATAGGTGACTGCTTCCACATATTTCTTTGGGCAATGCGTAATGAGCTTCCATAATAACCTATGAGACAGCGACATATACATATCTCTCACGACTATCCCATGGTGAATATCTATTACGCAGTCGCAGAATTTGTGTTATTGTGATCATTTGCTCACTTGTAGATTTGCAAAGGCTAAATAAAGCAGCATTGATTTGGCTAACTAGATGAGAGAGAAGAGTCTTTAGTTGTTCACCTATCGTACTCTGCGGAGACTTATAAGCGATGGTTTGAAGGCTAATCTCACTACAGATGATACACACAGTACAATCGTCTGTTTTGAACGCAGGATATAATTGCCTTAAATTTCAATCATACAGCGTGCTTTAATTTGCATATAGAGGCTATGCACGCTCATTGACAGCCCATTGATACCAGTATTAGACATATTTATACAGGGTTGCCCATATTCGACGGACCCATGTTTTTAAAAAAAAAAATCAAAGAAAAAAATAAAAATTTGGCGGTTGGCAATCTTATTCATTTAATTTGTTCCAAGTAGATTTGTTTACATCAATTTTTGAATATGATATCTCTCAAATGGCCGCCTCTGGCGTTGATGGCGTATTGTGCCCTTTTTGCAGCATTTTCCATCGTTTTCGCCAACATTTCGGCCGGAATAGCGGCTATTTCTTCACGAATGTTGTCCTTGAGCTCTTCTACGGTCCTTGGCTTGTTAACGTAAACCTTTGACTTCAAATGTCCCCACAAGAAGAAGTCAGCGGGCGTCCAATCGGGCGAACGCGGTGGCCAGTCCAAATCACCACTTTTCGACATCAAACGGCACGGAAACAAATTCTTCAGAAAATCGATTGTTATGCGACTTGTGTGCGGTGGAGCGCCGTCTTGTTGAAACCAGAACTGCCTCATACGCTTTCGACGAATAATTGGCATCACAAAATTGGTCATCATGTCGCGATAACGCTCCTGGTTGATGGTAACAGCATGGCCATTTTCGTTTTGGAAGAAAAACGGCCCAATGACCGTTTTCGCACTAACGCCGCACCAAACTGTGACTTTTTCGTCATGAAGAGGCAATTCTTGAATCTCCTGAGGATTTTCAGTGGCGTAAATACGGCAATTTTGCTTATTTACGGTCCCATTCAATGTGAAATGGGCTTCATCGGACATGATAATTTTGTTCCAAAATTGCTCGTCATCATCGGCCATTTCGATGACTCGTTGGGCCCATTCCAATCGACGAGGCTTGTCCGCAGGCAACAATCTTTGCGTCAATTGAATTTTGTACGGGAACAAATGCAAATCAACGCGAATAATCCGTTGTAAAGTGGACCGAGCCATGC
>JAHXMU010025303.1:0-15357 GCA_019455685.1 Philornis downsi
GTCTAATAGGTGGAATTAGTCAAGCAAATAACTCTCCTTGAAATAGAATAAAGTCGTTGTTGACTAATCCTATTAAAAAAGAAATTGTTAAAAAAAAAACTTACGAAATGAATGTATCTCAATAAATGCCTGCAATCCAATAAGATTTCTGAAAAAATGATCGAATTGATAAATATTGCACTGAATTTCAATTGATCGTACTGTTTGTACCATTTACTGATGTGATACGCGATATATGAGTATCCGAAATCAGTGTAATAATAGGTAGAACTCGAATCAATTGCAGCAGGAAATATAGCACATTTGTTTAATAGAAAATGACAATGCGAAAAGTGCACCTGTCAAATTGCGCTCAGCCTAAGTTAACGTATAACGCCATCTACGGGGTTGTGGCAGTAAACACAGCGCAGCGCCATCTGTTATTTATCTCGTTAACTTCTCCACCCAAAATTCACGCAAAACATATTTTATCACAATAAATTTCATAATTTTCCGAACTTTACAACGAATTTTCCAACTTTACACAGTCCAAAATCAAACAAATTGAAAATTTTCCGGAATTTTCCGAGTTTTCCACTAACAGTTTTCTATTTTGCCATTCGAAAAGCTATTCCGGAACAATTGCACATAAAATTCCATACAAAAAATCCATTTTAGATTTTTTCAATTTTCCCACTTTTCCGGAGGGTTTCACCAAAATTTTCTGTCGTAAAAACCTTCTCCAGGCAATTACGAACAGCTGAGAAAAAATTTGAGTCAAATCGGCCCAGACGTTCTCAATTAATGAATTACTATACATTTTTCTCACCATTTAGCTTGATCTTCATGTGACTGAATTAATCGGGATTCTAATATCCGTTGGCTGTTCCTCTCAATACGATTTGCTCGATGTTCAGAACTTTCAATCACTCGAGAATTTCTTGATCTTGTAGCCGTACGGCCTCGGCGACCAATGTTCCTACGTCTGATTGGCGGCATCTCACTCACTTATTATGAAAGTTAATTGAAAACAAAATCAATACTATAATCTAACACTGTTTCTGACCGAAATTCATTTTTATATATAAGAGAAGAGAGAAGAAGAAGAAAAGAAAATGTTCTTCGTTTTTTTCTTATAAAAAAAGTTATTGCTGAAATTATACTCACCAACACCTATATTATATTGCACAAAATATTTGAGCGCACGGTTAATTGTATTTTAAAATTTTCACTTTTTGCAGCAAACACAATAGCACTGAATAAGGCTCGTAAACAATTTTAATAGCACTAATTAGGAACTTTTTAAAGTTTAAGCTTAGGCTTAGTAAAAAAATTGAGAAGTGAAAAGAAGGCAACATGATTGACAAAGTTAGGTGTTTGAGTTTCTCCTAAAAGTTTCTCATACATAGAAAAATGAGAAGTGAAATAAAGTCAGTATATAAAAAACTTAAATTTTCCTATAACAGGATCAGAAATAATGGTTGGTACTACGCCTATTTGTCCAATCCCGCCCATATTTGCAGCAGAAGCTATAATATGTACACCAAACTTGTATACCAAATTTTGTTCAAATACCGTTAGCAAGAGCAGAAATAATGGATTTTTAATTTGTGGTTTGTATGGGAGGTACCACGCCCCTCTGTCCAATTGGACCGAAGTATAAATCTAAACTACTCGGAGCGCCATTCAAACGCATACAAAAAATTTTATGCAAATCCGTCACTCCGTTCTTTAGTTATGCTGTGGCAAACACACGCCAAATCATTTTTATATACATATATGAGATACATGAACTGTTATGAGTATTGCACATAGCCCTTCTATAAGACCCATCATTGCGGGCCTGAATAAGTCTTCTAAAATATCCAGAAGATCGTTTGTCAGAACTTATCCAGAAGGCCTTCTAGAAGGCCAATAAACAGAATACAAAAGCGAGGGGTATGGAAAAAGGCTGGGAGGTCTGCATTTGTATAACAGTGCCTTTTGAAAGGCCTTCCTGCTCCTGTTTCCCCTCTGGGATTTATTTTAAAATCGATTGGTTAAAAGTGTTCCTTCCAGTACCTCTCACACAAATGACCGTTTTTACTTAAATAATTCAGTAAAATTTGGCACATGTTAAGCGCTTACTAATGTAGTGTCTAGAAATGAAAATGGATCATATTGCCGCACCCCTTGTGGTATCCCCATACAAAATTATTAACTTTTCAAAATACAGCCTTTCCTTTCCTTAGTAAACTCTTATTCGTAGCGTGTAGCAACATAAAGTTTTCTTCTTTGTATTGCTTATTAGTTTGTTCCAAAATCTGAGGGAAAACAATTAAGTAGCCACGATGCTTCTAGTACCTTCCATACAAATTACCGATTTAATCCGTATATTTATAGTTTCATGTCTTTTTCAAGCAGTTTTATCTAATTCGTTGCTGAAATTGCCTAATATAACAAATATAATTCTAAATTTATACCTTTCATGTGAATGGAAATTCACATGCAAATTAGCCGAATATCCCTTTAACAACTAAGCTTAATAAGTTGAAACTAAGCATCTTTTACATTGCGTTAATACGCAAATCTATACAAGAAACAAATATCTTGGACACTAATATGGAGAAAACCCATTTTTATTTCTAAATATTGAACTCCTTTACTCTGATGCTATCAATATTTCTTTACTTATGCTTTCAGAAGCACATGATTTCATTTTCCAAGAAAAATTATCGTAAAGCGTGGCCAATCAAATATTTAATTTTCTGGTTAAAATTGGCACGTCATCATTGCATTTAGATTCAAAGAAACTCCCGCACCATTGGAGACAATGCTATGATGACAAAATATTAAACGAAATAGATATCCATGTAAGAGCATTATCAATTTCAGTTTTAATTTGCAGGGCAGGACTATTTTCCACGAAACGTAATATTGTCCTCATTTTTGCCATCAGATTCCAGTTGCTCTAAAGAATGCACTCAACACTGCAATAAATGTTTGAATTGGTCAGTTTGATTGGCCTTTGCTAAATCAAACAGCAAAAAATTCCACAATGTTAATTTTATTTTCAGAATACAGGGTTGCCCATATTCGACGGACCCATGTTTTTAAAAAAAAAATCAAAGAAAAAAATAAAAATTTGGCGGTTGGCAATCTTATTCATTTAATTTGTTCCAAGTAGATTTGTTTACATCAATTTTTGAATATGAATCTCTCAAATGGCCGCCTCTGGCGTTGATGGCGTATTGTGCCCTTTTTGCAGCATTTTCCATCGTTTTCGCCAACATTTCGGCCGGAATAGCGGCTATTTCTTCACGAATGTTGTCCTTGAGCTCTTCTACGGTCCTTGGCTTGTTAACGTAAACCTTTGACTTCAAATGTCCCCACAAGAAGAAGTCAGCGGGCGTCGAATCGGGCGAACGCGGTGGCCAGTCCAAATCACCACTTTTCGACATCAAACGGCCCGGAAACAAATTCTTCAGAAAATCGATTGTTATGCGACTTGTGTGCGGTGGAGCGCCGTCTTGTTGAAACCAGAACTGCCTCATACGCTTTCGACGAATAATTGGCATCACAAAATTGGTCACCATGTCGCGATAACGCTCCTGGTTTATGGTAACAGCATGGCCATTTTCGTTTTGGAAGAAAAACGGCCCAATGACCGTTTTCGCACTAACGCCGCACCAAACTGTGACTTTTTCGTCATGAAGAGGCAATTCTTGAATCTCCTGAGGATTTTCAGTGGCGTAAATACGGCAATTTTGCTTATTTACGGTCCCATTCAATGTGAAATGGGCTTCATCGGACATGATAATTTTGTTCCAAAATTGCTCGTCATCATCGGCCATTTCGATGACTCGTTGGGCCCATTCCAATCGACGAGACTTGTCCGCAGGCAACAATCTTTACATCAATTGAATTTTGTACGGGAACAAATGCAAATCAACGCGAATAATCCGTTGTAAAGTGGACCGAGCCATGCCCAACTGCTGAGAACGGCGTTTTTGGGATGTTCTTGGGGACCTCTCAACACTGGCTCGTACGGCAGCGATATTCTCGGCCGATCGCCTTAGTCGACTTTTATTTGGCCTCTTCGGATTAGAAAGAGCCTCATCAGTCGAAAATTTTTCGTATAAACGCTTAATGGTGTTCTTAGAAGGCGCACTTCTCACATTTTTTAATATTTTAAAAGCACGTTGAGTTTTCACAATTGACTTCTTCTGTTGAATGTAAATTTCAACTATTTCAGAGCGCTCGCGTGGCGTGTATTGTTCCATGGTAAAATCTGCTTGGACTGACGCTTCAAACGCGGTATGTCATTAAGCGATCTGACATCTCTGTCAAAAGTTATGGCGTTGCCAGATGGTCCGTCGAATATGGGCAACCCTGTATATATAGATAGCTTGATCTTCATGTGACTGAATTAATCGGGATTCTAATATCCGTTGGCTGTTCCTCTCAATACGATTTGCTCGATGTTCAGGACTTTCAATCACTCGAGAATTTCTTGATCTTGTAGGCATCTCACTCACTTATTACGAAAGTTAATTGAAAACAAAATCAATACTATAATCTAACACTGTTTCTGACCGAAATTCATTTTTATATATAAGAGAAGAGAGAAGAAAATAAAATGTTCTTCGTTTTTTCTTATAAAAAAAGTTATTGCTGAAATTATACTCACCAACACCTATATTATATTGCACAAAATATTTGAGCGCACGGTTAATTGTATTTTAAAATTTTCACCTTTTGCAGCAAACACAATAATACTGAATAAGGCTCGTAAACAATTTTCACAAATAGCACTAATTAGGAACTTTTTAAAGTTTAAGCTTAGGCTCAGTAAAAAAATTGAGAAGTGAAAAGAAGGCAACATGATTGACAAAGTTAGGTGTTTGAGCTTCCCCTAAAAGTTTCTCATACATAGAAAAATGAGAAGTGAAATGAAGTCAGTATATGAAAAACTTAAATTTTCCTATAACAAGATCAGAAATAATGTTTTTTTTAATTTTTGATTTCTTCGGGTGGTACCACGCCTATTTGTCCACTCCCGCCCATATTTGCAGCGGAACTTACAATATGTAAACCAAACTTATATACCAAATTTTGTTCACATACTATTAGCCGGAGCAGAAATAATGGATTTTTAATTTTTGGTTTGTATGGGAGGTACCACGCCCCTTCGTCTAATCCCGCCCATATTTGCAGCAGAAGTTACAATATGTACACCAAACTTATATAACAAATTTTGTTCAAATACCGTTAGTAGGAGCAGAAATAATGGATTTTTAATTTGTAATTTGTATGGGAGGTACCACGAACCGAAGTATAAATCTAAACCACTCGGAGCGCCACTCAAACGCATACAAAAAATTTTATGCAAATCCGTCACTCCGTTCTTTAGTTATGCTGTGGC
Organism: Philornis downsi; assembly: GCA_019455685.1. NCBI lineage: Eukaryota > Metazoa > Arthropoda > Insecta > Diptera > Muscidae > Philornis > Philornis downsi. The sequence continues at coordinate 5,384 of JAHXMU010025303.1, forward strand.
AAACACACGCCAAATCATTTTTATATATATGAGATATAATTTGGTCGTATATTGTAATTTACCTCATTTTAAAAACATTTCATTTGGCATTATTCGTATGTCATTCGTTACATCAAATTTAATGTTAGTCATACGACACTTAGTTTGCTCCATGAAAGCCCATCACTTACAAATGTTGGGCGTTAAACGCACTATTTCGAATCAACAAAACAGCGCTGATCATTTGCTCTGTAATATACATATTACTAAACGGTTTCAAAGACAATACATTGTAAAAGATGTAGCAATTGTCACCACCACATTGAATAAGTACTAAAAAGTGTTCAAAAAAAGTCGCATCACTTCCTGTATAATTCCAAATATTGACAGGCTGTGATAGGATAGTTAGTTTACACAACAATGGTTCGGAAGATAGTGGATCCGAGCACCGATGCAGTCGTTTCTTTCATTCTTTAAGCGGTGGCCGCCTCGATATGTTAAAAAACACAGTGAATAGCCGTGCAAGCGACAGGTCCAGTAAAATATCCCAAGAAGCCAAACTTCCAAAGATAAAAATGATTCAAATAATTTAGTTTCTGGATTTGCGATACCAGGCCTTCAGAAATTTCACAACTATTCAGAAACCTTGTCTGCTTTAAACGAATCAAAACTATTTTCGAAATTGCTTTCTGTTCAGCTGCCGTATTTAAAAGACCCTTAAATTTCCATCATTAAAGAATAGCTCTCTTCCAACGAGTTCAAAAAAACAACGCGTGAGCTCTCCTGTATCCCTTTTATGGGATGCAGAAGATATTTTAGTGTATTATATGTATATACGTTTCCTATACCAATTTATTGCCACTCATCTGCTCTGAAATATTTCTCACTTAATATGACTCATACGCCTTGTGATGTATAGTGACTTTGTGTGTAATATTATTAATATTAAATAATCATCATACGCTCTGAAACACATTAATTATTAGTAATCATACACCATTTAATTTTCTCTCTTTTTCTCTTTGTTAATTTACTTCTACGTGGAGCTAACTTTTGGGAGACGTGATTTAAAAGTACAGTTTTGCTTTAACTGTTATAATCTCTTTATTTCGTACAATAATTGATAAAACATTAATTTTCGTGGGATTTGATTGGGACTTTTGTTGTCTCAAAACTACAAATACTTTATTATATATTAATTGGTAAACCACTGTGTGGAAGACTGATACCGCGATAGTTTTTACAAATACGTGGATCGCCTTTTTTAAACACAGGACGGGCATGTTTTTATCGGGCCAAACCGTATTTATGGGCTGATGCAGGCTGTTTATCAGCTCATCGCCACCACTTTTAAACAGCACTGCTGGCAGGCCATCAGCGCCCTCAACTTTGTTGTTTTTAAGCCGCAATACTGCTGCTGATCTCTGTTTGGCTCGGAGATGCGCAATTTATGCCATCGTCGATAATTTGGGTAATTTCTTCACTCGTCCGGCCATCCGGTACTAAGAGCTTATAGAAATGTTCCCTCCATAGTTGCTGCACATTCTTCGTATCTGTGACGAGATTTCCCTTGCTATCCTTATAGGAGGGAAGCTTTGTTCCATATCCTTTATCTTTTGGTAGAATTTTCTGGCTTCACCTCTATCCCTGTACCTTTCTATTTCCTCACTCTCACTCTCTTTCCACAAACGCTTCTTCCACCTAAAGAGTTCGTGTACCTCTCTTCTCTTCTCCTTGTATCGTTCCCTAACTGTTACAATTGGCCGCAATTTTCTTATACCATAAGTTTTTTAAGTAATAAACTAATTTCTAATACTGTGTAAATACTTTTGAAGCAAATAAAATGTATGTAAATAAGTTTAACGCTAAATGACAATAATAATTTAATTGTTTGTTTTAATACGGAAGATATTATTAATTTCTGTGATTTTTCACACGTTCCAGAAACAACAAGGCTTTTCGAAATAGTTGTGTAATGACAACAAACGAAACCATTTTATGCAAACTCCCAAAAAAGTTAAGCTTTGTGTAAAAACTTTTGATAATTGCAGTAAAAATGTTTTTTCCGGCAATATTTCTCCCTACATCAGCAACATACCTGTCAGATTCAATCTTTGTAACTTCAAATCTAACCCAACATAGGATATAACCATTTCTTGATTGATAGTAACATACCGATAAATTTGTATAACTATTGATCGCTTACTTTGACTATTATAAATAAGAGAATTTGGCACTGCGATGTTACTCTTCTTTCTCCTCTTTCAATTAAATTCCAAAATTTGAAAAACTTCAGTTTTTTGGTGGAAATTTCATATTTAATTCCAAAGCTAATGATAATGTCTCTCTCTAGAATATACATGGAAGGCTGAAAACATCAGATTTTAAAAGATTTAGTTTGTTTCCATACATCTTTTTCTCGAGTCAACAGGATCCAAAAATAAGATTGACGCCGATGATTATTATGCAGTTTGGATACGATAACACCTCCGTTACAGACCGTATAGTGGCATTTAAGGGCATCAATCATGCCTTTTGAGAAAATGGTGGTAGTAGGGCTGGCATTTACCACATTTTCTTGTTCTCGAGAATCTGTCGAATTTGGCACGAGTTAAGAATTTGCTAAGACAATGTCTACTAGATATCAATGTTGTGTGCCTTCTAGTATCTCCCATACAAATTTGCTGATTTTTCCAAATGCAATTTTTTGTCTGTAACCACTAATCCATAGTCAGCTGCCATCTTTTCACATGATCGATTTTGTCTCTCCTGGTACCTTCTTGGAGCTAATGTCTGGTGGAAAGCTCTTCAGAAATCCACATACCGTAGGATACACGGCTACGTCCAAAGGATGGCTAGTCTGTGCATCAGTGGTGAACCTCGAATCACCCCACGCGATGCACTAAATGCAATTTTGCATTTACTAGCCCTGGACATTATTAGTATGCAGACTGCCGCAACTACGGTAGTAAGAATAAGAGATATATCACAGTACATCCTGTATTTTGTTTAGAATTACTGAATAGTGGTTTTATTTATTCAATTATTTATAGTAAATGCTTGTATAATTGTTGAACGAGTTAATAACGAAGGTCAACTCCTGGTGGATGCTCAGGGCTTTGGTTTATATCGAGATAATCGGAAGATCTGCTTTCTGAAGTAGCTGCTTCTCAGGATTCGGTTGTCATCGGAAAATTCGGAAGAGTGTCCAACAATTTCTCTATTGGGCTGTGTTCGGATCGGCGGTGTACATAAGTCAGATAAAAGAGGGAGACTTGTGTCTGAGTTGGGTTGCAATTACTCACTGCCTCTTTATTATTTTTCTTACATTGGTCTGCTTAATTCTAAATACCTTAAAACTAGCAATTCTGCTCAATTCGCTGTTCTCATGAATTGTGCTGACAAAGATATGATCCAGCAAACAAATGCGCGTATGTTGCGCGACAGTGGTTTGACGGTCTGTAAAACCATAGCGGTTACTGTTCTGTGTTAACTTATATATATTTGATATAACTTACATACTAATCTTACAAACAGTAAGCCGAAGCTTTTGTGCTGAGGAACAGTAAGTCGAAGCTTCTGTGCTGAAGAACAGTAAGCCGAAGCTTCTGTGCTGAGGAACAGTAAGCCGAAGCTTCTTTGTGATACAACCTTCTCCTTCGACTGCTTGATCACGACTGCCTTCGGTGATAGCGATGCTTCTTTACTTACACTTTGCGGCGGTAGTTTTCTTCTAATGTGTCCCGTGTTGTCCGGTAATTAGCGATCGATCTTCTTGGTTGATCGCCTGCTGGCGAATGACTCGCTTATGCTGTGTTCCCTCTATTTATACGCAGTTATGATGATAAAGTAACGGGCATTAGTGTCGGTTGTGTATGACGTTGCAGCGTTTGTTGTGAGGTTGTTGTTGTTCTGTACGCAGTTTCATGTTTGGGTATATTGTGTGGTTGTTGCTGTTGTTTTGAATGGAGTTTTGTGCTACAGACTGTGTCAACTTGTGCCGCTTGTGGTACTTACGAATTTGGTATACATTAAGGATTTGCAATGTCTAAAACTAGAAATGGATCGCATTGTTGCAGACCATCTAATAGCTCACATAAAAGTTCTGAGATTTTCTGAAACTCCGTTGTTTTCTGTAATAAGCAACTCGTAAACTGCTGCGGCCTAAATTGTTGTTTATTTCATTATGTTGAAAATGGAGTACAATCCCGAATGTGGACTCTTACAGAAATTGATTAATTTGTTGATAAGACCCTGGATTGATAGGACCCTTCTACGCATATTTTCGTACCAATAAAAACTAATATTGGGTTAAGCTGCATATACAATGTTAGATTTTCTGACTGAGAGTTCAGTGCTGATTTCATTTAGGATTTACCGCGTTGTAACGTGATTTTGTTAAATTTTAGCTTTTTCCATGTTTAGTTACACTTGTCTGTATTTCAAAGAGTTTGAGAATGCAAGACTATTCGAAACGCAAAGAAAAAGCATTTGCACAATGATCAGCCAAGTGGCTATTCATCAAAAACTATTCAGTTGTCAATTATGGAATTTTCCATTCTGAAGTACGATATGTTATGGCCTCATAAAGAGAATTTCGAAATATACGAGGTGTGTCCAAAAAATAATGTGCATTTTCATTTTTCTCAAAAAATATTTATTTATTTTATTCATCAATTTCTATTTTAACTCCTTCAAAGTAATCCCCCTCAGATATAATGCACTTGTGCCAGCGTTTTTTCCAATCGTCGAAGCAGTTCTGATAAGCACTTTTTGGTATGTCTTTGAGCTCTCTCAGCGATTCGGCCATGAATGTGTTTCTTACTGTTGAGTATTACCATTTAAGTATTCATATACAATGTAAACAGTATATAACATAAACTATGTATAGTGTAAACGGTATATAATCTAGACTTAAGTGTTAGTAAGTGAATATGTATTATTGAATTGATAAATAAACACTTTCCCAAGAACTGTCAAGACGAAGACATTACAAATTGGCGCAGTCGGTAAAAACGCGGATAAAAAAAAATTTTTTTTTGTAAAATAAAATTCGCAAATTATCATGTCATCACCTGGAAATGAAAGTGTTTTAAATAACTCGCAAGTTATAAACACCACCATGCACACATCTATCATGCCAGAGTTTATACCCAGTGAAAACTTCGCGCTGTGGGAGGAACGTCTTCAAATGCACTTTATTGAAGTTGCATGTACCACTGAAAGTGCAAAAGTTTCTGCTCTTCTCAAGTGCATAGGCTCTGAAGCGTATGGAGTCCTACATAGCATTTGCAGTTCAGTGCTTCCTTGCAAGAAAACATATAGCGAGCTTGTGGACACATTGTGTTCCCACTATATGCCGCCTGTTATTGTGTTCAGAGAACGTAAGATGTTTTATATTGCAAAGATGATGACGTCGGAGACAGTCGCAGCGTGGTTTGCGAGGGTGAAGAAGTTGGCCATAAATTGCAAGTTTGGCAGTGCCCTCGAACAAGTAGTTCTTGACAAATTTATTATGGAGCTACCATCAAGAATTTTTGAGAAATTCTGTGAGGAGGACGAAAATCTGACTCTGAAATCTGCTTTCAAAAAGGCCGTGATTCTGGAGACTAAATGCAGCAGTCACGCTGCATCTGAAGAGGTGAATTATGTCAAATCACAAAGCAAAAACAAATTCAGAGGAAGAGGAGGTCCACAGCATAAGGAACATCATATGCAAAATGACCGAAAGGGTAAGAATGCGTGTGAACACTGCGGATGGAAGAACCACCTATCAGAGAGGTGCAAGTTTAAGTCTGCCACATGCCATTCCTGTCATAAAAAGGGCCATCTAGCGAGTATATGCAAAAAGATAAGAGATAGAGAGGTTAAGTTTGTTGAAGATTCTTCTAATCATTTCTCTATTTATAGCATTAGTAATAATTGTGTTGTTAATAACTGCGATTCATCATTTTCGGGAACCATCAAGAGAAACGATTGCTATGAGCTTTCAGTAATGATCAATGGGAAGTCTGTCGATGCAGTCTGTGATACGGGTGCTCCGTGTTCATTAATGTCAATTGAAGTTTTTGATAGACATTTTGAAAGAAATATTCTTCGAGTATGCAAAACACCGCTTACCGGATATGGAGGTGAACTTTTAAAAATAATGGGTGAGTTTGAATCAAAAGTGCAATTTCGTGGATCAATAATCAAATGTGTAATAGCAGTCACTGAAGCCAATAGACCAACTTTGTTGGGTAGAAATTTTTTACGCGGTTTTGGCTTTGAATTAGTGCAAAAAAAAAATACGGATTTAAAGAAAGACGTTTTTGTTATTTCATATGATTCAAACAGTGAAGTTATATCGTCATTAAAGTCTGAATTTTCTGAAGTTTTCAGAACCGGTTTAGGTTGTTATACGTTAAGTAAAGTCAATCTTCCAATCATAGACAGTGCCACACCCATTTTCTGTAAACCAAGACCAATTCCATTTGCTTGGCGTAGTGATATTGAAGAACAGTTGAAAAGTTTAATTCAATCTGGAATGTTAGTCCCAGTAGATAGTTCCGAATGGGGCACTCCTTTAGTCCCAATTTTAAAACCCAGTGGCCAAATTCGCATTTGTGGCGATTACAAGTCTACTATCAATAAATACTTGAAAGATTGTAATTATCCATTACCACGTATTGACCAAATTTTTGGATCAATGCAAGGCTGCACAATATTTACGAAGCTAGACCTTTCTAATGCTTATAATCAGATTGGATTAGACGAAGAGTCACAGAAATTATGTACCTGGAGTACACATATGGGAATTTTCCGTATGACAAGATTACCTTTTGGGGTAAAAACAGCTGCATCAATATTTCAAAGAACAATTGAGAACCTTTTAAGTAAATTTGATCATGTATTTTGTTATCAAGATGACATTGTCGTTTCGGGTCAAAATTTTTCTGAGCATTTAAAGATTTTAAGACAAGACTTAACTAAACTTCAGTCAGTGGGTTTAAGACTCAATGAAAATAAGTGTGAATTTTTCAAACAAAAAATTTCTTATTTGGGTTTTGATATAGATAAAGATGGGTTAACAAATAATCAAAGTCGAGTTGAAGTAGTCTTAAAAGCTCCAAGGCCTACAAATGTCTCTGAATTAAGAGCATTTGTTGGTTTGGTTAACCATCATTCTAATTTCATTCCGAATTTTTCACAGGCAATGTTACCGCTTTACCATTTATTAAAAAAAGATGTCAAGTTTACATGGACACAAGATTGTGAGAGGGCTTATAAACATATGAAAACTGAAATATGTTCAGATCGTGTGTTGGCTCATTTTAATCCAAAACTTTAACTACTGATGCTTCAAACTCTGCAATTGCAGGGGTTCTCAGTCACATTGATAAAAATGGTGTTGAAAAGCCTATAGCATATGTTTCGAGAGCGTTAAATAATGCTGAAAAAAATTATAGCACAATTGAAAAAGAAGCATTAGCGATTATCTTTTGTATTACAAAACTAAGACAATATTTGTTGGGAATTCACTTCATATTAGAAACTGACCACAGACCCTTGTTAGCAATTTTTGGTCAACACAAAGGGATTCCGGTAATGGCTGCATCACGTATGCAGAGATGGGCATTTACGTTGTCAGGTTTCGATTATGAAATCAAGTATGTCAAAGGTAGTGATAATAAAGCTGATAGTTTGTCACGTATAACGCAAGTGGAAACTGTTGGTGTGGTACAAAAATCGAACTATCTAAATTATGTTGGTTTTAGGAACCCAATGCACCTTGACTATAAAAATATTGCAATTGAATCTCGAAGAGATCCGATATTATCGAGAGTTATTGATTGTGTTTTAAAAGGTACATTAGATAGCATAGAAGGTAAAGAATTTGCACCTTTTCGCTCAAAATCTTTGGAATTGACTGTTGAGTCGAATTGTCTTTTGTGGGGGTACCGCACTATAGTACCAACGAAACTAAGAAAATATGTTTTAGATACACTGCATGAATCTCATTTGGGTGTAGTGAAAACGAAGGCACTTGCACGTTCGTATATGTGGTGGCCTAATATAGACTCCGAAATTGAAGTTTTGATAAAAGATTGTCAGTCGTGTCAGATGTCGCAGGCGAGCCCAGAAAAATCTAAATTGATCTCTTGGTCTCCTACTAATGCCGTTTGGCAACGTGTTCATGTTGATTTTGCTGGCCCTATTAGAGGTTATTATCTTTTCATCATCATTGATTCTTTTTCAAAGTGGGTGGAGGTCTTTGAAACCAAAGAAATTTCGTCATCATTCACTATAAGTAAACTTCGTGAGACGTTCTGCCGATTCGGTTTGGTCAATACACTAGTAAGTGACAACGGACGTCAATTTACCTCTTCTGATTTTAAAAATTTTATGGATCAGAATAAAATTACACACATTTTTACTGCCCCTGGACATCCAGCTACAAATGGGCAGGCAGAGAATTTTGTTAAAACCTTAAAGAAATCTCTTTATGCCAATTTAAATAAAAATCCTAGTGAAGATTTTAAAACAATTCTATGTAGATTTTTGTTTGATTACCGTATTGCACAGCATTGCACTACGAAGGAATCACCTGCAAAAATTTTACTAGGTAGGGAACTTAAATCCCGTTTCAGTTTTGTAAAGCCACCAGTAACAAAAACAATTATAGAAGAATCTCAATACAATGCAAGTAGAAATTTTAGAGGCAAACGTGATGAAGAATTTGTTGTTGGTCAGAATGTTCATATAAGAAATTATAGCAACACTAATAAAGCAGTCTGGTCACCAGCTGTTGTAGAAAAAAAAATTGGTCCACGTCATTACACTTGTCGGTTCAATCATAACAGTTATAGTATAAAACGTCACCTCAATCAAATTCGCTCGGCATCAAAGGGTGAAAGTCATAACGAAACGAGTAGAGATGATGTTGTTGAATCGGTAAACACTGAACATCTATCACAGACTAGTAAAGACATTCAGCAGGGTAATAAAACGGTGATGGTTGATGAAAGCGATGAACGTAATGAGAATGAGAGTAGAGTTAGACCACAGCAGAGAATTGCTTCTATCAAAGCTAAAGAAAAGATACATAACATTTGTAAATGATATTACATAAAAATTACATAAAAGTTTTTGTTTGCATTTTATTTTTAAAGTAATGATTTTTCTCATTCTGAAATATTAAAAGATTATGACAACAACTCTTTAAAGAAAGGGGTTGTTGAGTATTACCATTTAAGTATTCATATACAATGTAAACAGTATATAACATAAACTATGTATAGTGTAAACGGTATATAATCTAGACTTAAGTGTTAGTAAGTGAATATGTATTATTGAATTGATAAATAAACACTTTCCCAAGAACTGTCAAGACGAAGATATTACACTTACAATTCCGGGCGTTTTTCTCGTATTGCTTCACGCAAGAGGCACTTCAGGGTAAAACTCTTTATTTACTGTACGACCATGTGATAAGAACTCCTGATGCACTACGCCATGATAATCGAAGAAAACAGTGAGCAAAACCTTGACATTTTATCGAACTTGGCGTGCCTTCTTTGATCTTCATTGTCCTGGACTCTTCCATTGAGACGACTCTTCCCATGATCAGTCACCAGTTATGCCCCTTTTAAGCAAATCTGGATCATCGTTGACGTCATTCAACAATTACTGAGCGATGCTCATGCGACGTTGTTATTGGTCAAAATTCAGCAATTTTGGAACGAACTTCACTGCTACACACTTCATGTGCAAAATTTCCGAAGAGATTGCATGGCATGAGCCAACCGTTATACCGAATTACTCAGCAACTTTTCTAATTGTGATTCGACGATTCTACATAACAATTTTCTTCATGTAGCCAGCGAAATTTAAAAATTCACCTTATTTTATTAACACACCTCGTATTGCTATGCTGACGCTAAATTCGTCCTATTTGCTTGGGCATGAAACACAATACCGTTCGCGTAGTTTCGAAAAATCTGAATTTTTTTTTT
>JAHXMU010025309.1:0-24045 GCA_019455685.1 Philornis downsi
AATATTAGGATAATTAGGTCAACCGTTCGGGTATTGATCTAAAATCTTAAAATGTTTTCATCGCAGCTTCTGAAATGTCACAGGAACTTATCACACAGTAATTACACTCTAACCTACATTCTAACTTCAGACGCCTTGCCCTTTCGTGTATCTCTCATAAAAAATGGCAAACTCGACAATATTTACTTTTTTGCCAATAATTTCGGGTTGATCTGAAGAAGTTTGGGAGGTTTTATTCGAAAAGTGAAAAAAGCGTGGCATATTAATTACAGACGATGCCATACTTAAGCATATTTGGGCGATTAATGATGTCAAATAATACATTAATATACTCCTCACGTCTCTCGTTGTGTTATCATAACATAAAATAAACAATATTCCTTTAATCCCATGAATGAAATATGGGAAAGCTACTCTGTATGGTATACTTACTCGCATTTATTTTTAGACACCCTCAATGGGATCCAGGGTTTTACGACGATCCCAAACGCCACAGGTTGAGAAGCATTAACTAGACTTTTCGATTACTCCGACTACTCGAAGTGTTCGTGAGACACATGAGACACAAGTGACTACCGCGAATGATATGCCAATGCGTTATTATTGCTAGCGATAGTCGTTTGTACTTACCATTGCGCCATGGTCAGCCACAAGAATATACTTGAGTCTACTCATAGCTTAAAAAATGACAAGCGCAAAGCCGTCAGGGAAACAAATCACAAATACTTCAATCACTTATTTAAAAAAATATTTGAAAAAAATATTTTTGAACACTTAGAAAGCATTACTAACAAATGCCAAATCATTTCTTCTGCTAGTTTGTTAATAATACTCGTACATCAATCATTATGTAAACTATAGACAATTACTAATCTAAACACTTTTGTGGTTGAATATCTGATTACGCACGATTTGGAAAAAAGGAGCATCAGAAACCCATTTTAAATAAAAACTTACTACTAACCAACAAAATTTTTGGAAAATCTCAAAAGCCTTCCAGAAGTGTACTGAATTGTGAAAGTTTGTAAAGGATGGCGCATAAGTAACGTTAACATAGTCGCCGTTAACGTTACTTATGCGCCATCCTTTACAAACTTTTACAATTCAGTACACTTCTCGAATGCGTTCTTGTGCATCATTTGGCTTTAACTCGTGAACCAATTACATCTTATATGGGAAAAGATGTAATATAAAATTCTTTGCAAAGACCGCATAGACATCTCAAACTGCTAGAACGTCGTCTGCTGAAAGTTTCGGGGTTTTCCTCAATACTTGCTTGCACTCGAACAATGGTCACTTCATATCGAACTGCACGAGGTTTTCCAGCACGCGGATGATCACCAGCAGCCCCTTTTTGCCCAAAACGTTGAACCAATCGGTAAATTGTTGGAGCGATCGGAGCATTTCGTACATGAAAGAAATTTCTATATGATCTGAATAATCGAATGCTGACTTTCAAATTAAAATTGAACAACTTTGGTTCTTTGTTCTGTGCTGAGCCTTTCCATCATAAATTTCCCATGTATTATTTAGTTAATTCTGTAAATTAATGTTTAATTTTATGAATTCTGTCAAATATTTGTAAACAGACAAATATTTTAAATACAAGGTGTCCGTCGGGAAGGTAAACTACTTTGTTTTGCCGCCATATTGGTAAACATTAGTCTTGGCAGTTCATATTTGGCAGGCATAAAGTAGGGACTTGGCAAATTTATTATGGAAAAACATTCGATAAACCAAAGTGTTTTAATCGTTAAAACATTGTATCAAAATCTATCATCGATTACTGTGACTATGAGAAAGTTTCTTAAAATTTTTGCGAAAAAGAACGTGCCAACAAGACGCACTATTTATCGTGTAGTGAATGATTTCGAATAAAGAGGGTCCGTAGCTGATAGGGCCAAGCATGGACCACAACGTACTGCAAGATCGGCTGAAAACATTACTGCTGCTCAAGAAAGTGTTCAAAATAATCCATCAACCTCAATTCGACGCCATGCTCAGGGGCTTGGTCTTCAAAGAACAACTTTGGCCACAATATTGCACAAGGATTTCCATTTGTTTCCATTTAAGATTCAGTTGATATAAAAGCTTCTTCCACAAGGCCATTTACGCCGCTGTGCATATGCCAGTATAATGTTACAGTTCGCCCATGACAACCCCGATTTTCATGAAAAACTCATAATGAGTGACGAGGCACATTTTCATTTGAATGGATATGTGAATAAACAGAATAGTTGGTTATGGGCAATGAAAAACCCTCAAATTATTCATCAATCACCTTTGCATCCATTAAAAATGACCAGACTGTCACTTGCAATTTGGTCAGGAGGAATCATTGGAGCTTACTTCTTTGAAACTGACAACGGCGTAACCGTAACTGTCAATGGGGAATGATATCGTGATATGATTGAAAACTTTTTAACGCCATAACTGCATGCTTTGGGCTTGATCAACATGTGGTGTCAACAAGACGGTGTCACATCGCATACAGCCAGGGTTACAATGGAATTACTGCGCGACCTCTTTCCACAACAAGTTATTTCAATAAATGATGATGTTGATTGGCCTCCACGGTCGCTTGATTTGACTGCTTCGGACTTCTTTTTGTCGGGATATCTGAAAAGCAAGGTTCATGCAAACAATCCAGAAAAGCTTGAGCAACTCAAACAAAACATTCGTGATGAAATTAATGAAATACCGCGTGAAATGTGTGAGAATGTAATAAAAATATGCTCAAAAGTGTTCGCATTTGTGAGGCTAACAGAGGCGGACATTTATCTGATATCGTATTCCATACATAATTGCCGACATTAAATAAAACATTTATCAATATAAGATCCATTCTCTTTCATTAAATAAAAAATTATAAACAAACAAAGTTGAATACCTTCCCGACGGACGCCCTGTATTTGTATTTGCACCAGATTTAAATATTCGTTCCAAATACTATTAGTGCTAACGACTGAAAACAATTCTTGAAGAACAGTCACGGGCCGGAGGTAGCAAAAATTCATAAAAGGCTTCAGACATTTCTATTTTGAGTCTATGCGGACGAAACTGGGCCTATTCCACTTTAAAAACTTTCATAATCGACAACCTTGTTAAAAAGTGATTCTTATTAAAAATATGTTGTACCACGAAGATGGTTATGTATATCAAAAGAATATTAAACAACTAAAAAAAATATATCCGAATTATCACTTGTAAGTACTATCCTCATAATATATAGTAGGTTTTATTACTAATTAAGCTTCAGTGGCCATTAGTTCATATTATTAGACCCATTTAAGATCATCAATGTTCCGAATAAAATGTCGGTATGTTAAAAAAGTGTTTTGCTTGCAAATGTGAGACTTTTTGAGCTTTGAAATTACGATGTTTCCATAGTAGTGACATATAATAACGTAAATATAAAATTAAAGGAATATTGACCTCCTGAAGCTTCACTACCACGAACAATTGCATTCAAAGATTTCGTTTCTAATTTACACCAAATCTGTTATTTAAGATATTTAATTTTATCATAGATTCAGCATTTTACGTCCGTTTGATGTCTATAAGCCCTTCTATCGTTCTCCTGCCAATACTTCCACGTGCGCACATCTACATATATATGATGTGCGGCCAATTAAAATGAATATTCATTGTAATTGTATACCAAGGGTGAGTTTTTATTTATAATAGCCAATATGACTGAGTGAGATAGGTGCTGCGTTGTGTGCACATGACCGTTCATTGTTTGATTGGTTGATAATGCTTGTGTTTCACTGTGGTAGAAAGGAGCCTATTTCGATAACGCAGGCTTTCGGTTGGTTAAAATGATTCAACCAATGATTCTAGTCAGACATTACCGCCCGTCAGTTAGTGATTTTCCAACTCTGTATCTTCTGTAACAACAAAAGGTTGTTGCTGCGCTTAATGTACCTTTGCTTAGCGATTGGTGTTTTGTGTTTGCCGTACGATGTTGCGCGCGGCTTTTAAATCATAGGAAACGATAAAAATTTGGTTACGACACGTAAAATAGTTTGTTAGTCTAATTGTAATCGTGAAATAAAGCCGAGTAAACCGAGAATATTTTCGCGTAAACTTGTTTAGCTTGCTTATGGTCAGCAAATATGTATCGTTTGCGAAATAACAAATATTAAGATATAAATGTGCTTATATACGTAATGGAATTTGTTAACACATATGTATACAAACGTACTCCATATAACAAATCTTCAACGTTTTGATCGTCCTAGATCAATCGTTCAAAACAAAACCGTAAAACGAATTGTTTGCACATTTAACAACTCTAACTGGGCACTCAAAATAGATTTATTTGCGCTTTTTATCGTGGAGACATGCCACGACCTTCACGAGAATCTTATGGTGATCACAAGCCTCCTTACTCATACATTTCACTAACTGCGATGGCAATATGGAGTTCTCCCGAAAAAATGTTGCCTCTGAGTGACATTTACAAATTTATAACGGATCGTTTCCCATACTACCGGAAAAATACTCAACGCTGGCAAAATTCTTTAAGACATAATCTCAGTTTTAATGATTGTTTCATTAAAGTTCCTCGTAGACCAGATAGGCCCGGAAAAGGAGCTTATTGGGCTTTGCATCCTCAAGCATTCGACATGTTCGAAAATGGTAGCTTACTTCGTCGGAGAAAACGATTCAAGTTGCACAAGTCTGACAAAGATATTTTAAACGAAGAACTTGTGGCACTTGCAAACCTGAATAGAATATTTTTCTGCACAACGCCTAATATTCAAACAGGGTGTGTAATTGGTACCACCTCACCAACGGATGCGCCAAACTCGACCTTCATTTGTGACCCCAGCACTTGTTTGATGAGACTTCCACCAGAAGCATGTACCGGAAAAAAAGTATCTTTAGCTCCACCTAATTCCTTAGAAAATATACTACACAGCTCACAAAATACTACCGTCCCTTTGCCATCGTCACCTCCAGAGTCTACAACATTGGTTTCGTATTCATCTCTCTCATACACCGCTGATACGAACCACATTCCATTTACAAGACGTCGTCCCAAAAGAGCTTTTACAATAGAGAGTTTAATTACACCCGACAATGCAAAATGCTCGAAAACACTAGACTGCTTGAAATGTGACAATAGTTCAGATAATATAGATGTTGATGACAGCGTTAACATTGATGTCGATAACACATCGCAGTCAGAAACGTCCGTTTTCCCAGAAGTTAAACTTGATACACCAGCAACAGTGTCTAACGATACCAATCTGAATTGTCTTAGAAGATATGTTGCTTTGCCTCCACTACACACCATAACGACAGAAAATTATCTATTTGCACAGTACAAGTCTAAAGTTAACTTCAAAGATACAACGATCCACACATATGAGCAGCCAGTAACTCAGTCTGTACAGAATGCAAAAAGTTTTGTTTATCCCATTGGGAATGTTACAGAACTTCACTCGCCTTTATCAACTGCCCGCCAGACATCTAATGATACTTATCATCACCGATCAATTTCAAGTCTTCGGATAACGTAGCATAGCAGTCAGCCAAAATTACTCAAAAAATAGTTCCTGATGTTTAAACGTTATGTAATTTATATAAATGTAAAGAAAGTCATATGCCAGAAAAATAATAAAAATTGATGTGTATAATGACATAATAGGATACAAAAAGCAATGAATGGAAAAATAATAAATATTAATATGCAATAATTACAGACATATGAACTAGAGTTGTCATCACTGCTTTCAATTTGGGTATCGCCAATCAATTTGGGTAATAGCTGACATTTACCAAATTTGCTTACATATATTTTCCATCCATACAAACTCTAAACAAACATTAAATTTTCAATTTACGTTTGAGATTTGTCCAAAAAAGGATGAAATTTTCCAAATTCGAAAACACCTATGAATAATGAATTTGATGATTTTCCATTCATAATAGTGAAAATTAAGATTTTTACATATTTGAGGAAATTGCAAATAAAATCAAGAAATTTTCAAATAAAGGTGTTAAATTTCCAAACGGTGTAGGGATTTTGCTTTTGAAATTGCGAGCAAAGTTTCAATCAAATTTTTGTTTGGAATTAATTAAAAAAGAACATATTTAAAATCTTATGACATCAGAAGAATTTTACAAAGATTTGTGGGATGTGGTTGAATATTTAGTTGAAAAGTGAAGGGTGTTCTGAATTCAAAATAAATTATCTCTGTTACAATGCTAGTATTTTTGAACAAATGCTTGTGATCTTGGAAAATCAAATTGACTGATCAACAGCTTCAGTAACTTCTGCAGATTTCAACAAAATAAATCATCATTCAGCACGTTTTTACCAAGTGTAAATATCTAAACTTAGTTTCGTAAAAAATAAATGGAAAGTTACATTTCATTCGAAATTTTATTAAATCTCTTATATATTATAAATAGAAAATCTCAATTTTTTTTCTCAAAAAAAAAATCTCATTTACATAATCAAAATCTTACGCTACTTTCTCCAATATTTTTATTATATATTCATTTTCATTTGAACATTTCTCAAATAAAGAGAAATATTTTAAATTTGGCTGCTGGTTTTTTGCTGTTGCTATTGGACTGCCAGTTTATATATTTTAGAAAGAATCATAATTGTTTTGTGATATCTTCGCTGGAGGCGTATTTTATTTCATCGAGTTTTCGACTTCGTTGTGCGTGGTTCACCAGAAACATCTTCGAGGTTACGCCAATTAGTGTATTCATTCCTCTGAGCATCACACCAAAAATATTGTGGTTCGTCAAGAAACATTTTACTTTTTCCGTTCAAAAGTAAAAAAGTCATTCGCCCAAAACATTAGCGGACATTTGGGCTCATTCGTTGTACCGTCATACAATTTTTTGGCGTATTTTTTTAAAATTGACATTAAAAACTAACATTTTGGAATGTCGGCTAAAAATTTTTCTACTTCAAACAATTGTGTTATATTCGAGGGTAAATAGAGAAAATTTGTACCACTGATAATGCAAAAAACGATTTAGAATAACTTTTTGTTACAGCAAAGGCAAAAATATTGACGTGTTGATCCGTAGACATCAATTCTTGGAAAATATTAATTCCTGGAAATCGAAAGGTGCCAAGCCGAATTCAAATTTCAACTGGTCTTCCCATACATTTGTTAGTTTGTATTCAAATTGTTGCTACTGCAACTCATCGAAGCACAATCTCGTAACATGTTCATCAATTTCGTTGCTCGTTATTTCTGAACACTTTAATTTCGTAAAGCGTGGTGAACATTGCATCAATTGCCTTTACCAGAGTCATCAGATCTCAAAATGTTCACCAAAATCACTCTGAAGAGTTTACCAGTCTTCTCATCATACAATTGTTCGAACCTTTAGTGGTTGTGAGCATACGGAAGCTCCGAAACCCAGTCCTTTTTGGAAAATCGTAATAGACCTGTACCATATATCATATATGCGTTGGCAACTTTTGCCAACGTTTGTGATTTCGTGAATTTTGGTGTAAATAATTGTTTAATATTGAATATAACTCGTTTTCCATCACTGGTCAAATAATCGTTGTCATTATAAATTGTGCTTGGTACATTATTGTGCTGCCAACATTTTCGAGAATTTCATGTGATTTAAACGATTTACATTGTTTTAAGTGCTTGTTTACATCGTCCTTGAAGAGATTCACCCTTAGTAGCTGTAAGTTGTTCTTGTCTATTTCTGTCAGTTAATACCTTCCGTTTGTTTAGTTCTTATTCTTTGGATTTGCCTATATCAGTTTGGATTTTCCATACTTTTAGGCAGTTATCATTATTGCAATTATCACTAGTTATTTTTTGTTTACTTTTGTGCTATAAAACATTTCATATTTTCGTAATGGAGTGTGTATTCGATAAGTGTACGGTTGAGTACAGTAGTGAGTGTATGTTAATTTGTTGGCTTTGTGATAAATACGTTCATCTGAAATGTACCGGATTTAATGGTCGGCATTTCGATATGATTATGGATAGATCAAAGGGCCTTCGTTGGTCTTGCTGGAATTGTAGAGTTTGGATCTTTACTTCTACAGGCTATTTAAAGACGCCAAAATTACTATTTTGAATGTTCGCTCGTATATGTTGGATATGAATTCAAAGTTTTCGATGCTTGAGTCATTATTTGAAAAATTTAATTACGTTGATGGTTCTCCTAAAAGGAAGAAGCCATCGCCAGATATCACTAACAATATAGATTTAGGTGGTAATACTCCGACTACTAATTTGATAGTTTAGTTTCTCCTCCTAGCGTAATTTCACCTTCGTTGGACACGAACAGCAAGAAGATTGCACCGATTAATTAATTGGATCAAAGGTCTGCTTTGCATAGTGAATGGTCAGATTCAGTAGCGATCGTTGTATCTGAAACCGGCCCTCAGAAAGTAGGATAATCTCGAATACAAATGTAACAACGATGATTAATGGTTTAGTGGTAGTTCCCCCTTTGAAAACTATATTTTTGTCTAGGCTGGCACCTGCAACGAATATTGGTTGTATTACGTAATACTTGAAAGCGAATTGTTCTCATTTAAATGGAAGTGTCACTTAAGTGTTTATATTTAATTTTTCTCAACCACGGGACATTGTTTCTTTTAAAATTAGTCTGCCAGAAGAGTTCTTCAATTTTGTTGTTGATAAAAAGTTCTGGCAATCGGGTCTTGTCGTTCGTGAATTTGTTCATAGGGATCGTGCTCCTAGTGGAGACACCGACAATTACTGTATCAAAAAAAACTGAATTCATCCCTGTCTATTTTGTATCAGAATGTCAGAGGTCTGAATACGAAACTGCGAGATATTTATTTGAATATTGTTACTTGCAATTACCACGTAATCATATTTTCTGAAACATGGTTAAAACCTGGCATAAATAATTCTAAAATTTTTTGTGACAGTTATCAAGTCTACAGGAAGGATAGATTATTTAAAAAAGGTGGTGGCGTACTTCACGCTGTTCACAGTTCTTTGCCGTCTGATATAATTGAAACGGTCAGTGAAATTGATGTTGAGTTTAAATGTGTATGTATTGGCCTAGGTAGGAGACGATTCATAGTATCGTGTTTGTATATTCCACCGGAATCTAGCTTGGACATATACATGGAACATGTGAGATTAATAAATGTAGTAATTAAAAGTTATTCTTCGAAATATAAGGTCGTTTTCTTGGGAGATTTTAACGTGCCACAAGTGGAATGGACGTTAACCGAGGATATGAGTGTGTGTTTTCCTTTATTTGACACAAATTTAAATATATTTTTTTGGAAATTGTTCGATCTCGGCATGTATCAGGTTAATAACATTCTCAATTATAATATCAAAATACTCGACTTTATTTTTTCAAATTCTTCTAATATTTTTTTAAGCCGCTCCGCACCTTTAGTAATTCCTGAGAACAAATACCATCCTACTCCTACTTGACAGTGACGACAATTTCTGCTCTCTAAAAGAGGATAACGTAAAAAGGTATAATTTTTCAAAGACTAATTATAATTTATTAGGTTCATATCTATCCAACTCTTTAACGATACTCCGGGTGACTTGGACCGGAGAATATTGAACTTTTATAATTACCTTAGCTTTAGTTTTTCTCTTTCTGTACCTGTCTCCCGTAGGAAATTAGAATCCGATCCCATTTGGTTTACAAAGGGGCTTAGACAATTTCGGAACTTAAAGAGTAGATTATGAAAAAAGTATAGTGCATCGGGATCATCCTTTATTTTTCGCATTATGTAAAGGTTAAAAGTGAATATGACAGTCTCAATCGTCAATGTTATTCTAACTATTAACGTAATACAAGGTATAAAATTAAACATAATCCAAAACGTTTCTTCGATTTCGTTAACTCTAAACGGAGATTTTCCTAGGTCAATGAATTTGGATTACATTGAAGCTTCAAATGGTCTGGAAATTTCAAATTTATTTGCAAAATTTTTTCAACGAACGTATACTAACTTTTCTTCTTCTACAAATTATCCTTACAATGTTGAAACGCATCACGTATTCTCTGATTAGGCATGGCTTGAGATCATTAAAACCTTAGAATTCCCCTGGTCCGGAGGGAGTGTCATCCATATTGAGGGAATGTGGTACTTTTCTTTGCAAACCTCTACATACATTTTTTAATGACTCGCTGTCTTCTGGATATTTTCCCATTTTATGGAGATCAAGTTTTATAATTCCCTTATTTGAAAGCTGTAAAAGGCGGGTAAAAACCAATTATAGGGGCATTGCTAAGCTTTTTGAACGTTTGGTTTCGAACAGATTGGTTCATTTGATGCCATCTTTTATATCCCCTTTCCAACATAGGTTTGTTGTGGTTCGATCCACAACTACAAATTTCCTAGAATTGGTTTCCTACGTTTTTTCAAGTTTTATATATAAAAGTCAAACGGAATTTATTTATACTGACTTCAATAAGGCATGTGATACCGTAGTTCATGACTTATTGATTTATAAACTAGATTTTATTGGTACGTCTCCAAAATTTCTGAGCTGGGTGTCGTCTTATCTTAAGGGACGCACCCCGAAAGTAGTATTTAGGGATTGATGTTCATGTTACGTCTAGAGTACCCCAGTGTAGGTGTGGATGCAAGGATGCAGTATTGTCACCGGTGGAAGGCAGTGAGAACTCCAAACCCCTTCCGTTCGGCGACGGTGAACGGCAAGCTTGAAATATAGACATAGGAAAGGCCCATGCCTGTCCGTATCCCCGGCAGATCAAAAAGATACAGAGGACAGGGCACGAACGCGAGACCTGCACGTGTTTATCCCTGTCACACTCGGTACCAGACGAAGACTCTGGTAAAACTCTGTAGCTACTCTACTCCCAGTTTCAATCAACCCCTTGCGGCCCAGCGACTGGTGCCCCTGTACACGAGCAACAGCTGCCGCCTTCAAGTTGAACGAGATTGTGGAATCAGCATGATCTGAGCAGTCTCGCAGCCGCTCAACCCCCAGGCCAGACTGGATCTGAAAGCAAATACCATTGCTCTAGCCAAAACAACCTGGGTGGAGAGAATATTGCTGACTATCCAGTCATCGCTTGACCTAGTTATCGGTAGTCCATGGAAATATCTTATATCTGCACTAGTATACCACAATTGCATGACCCCCGATCGGACAGGGCTCTCTTATGCAGAAAGGCATTGAGCCATGTCCCGTCAGCAAAAAACCAAGATAAAGATTAGAACCAAAATCAGGGTTTCTGCCAACGAACCTAACATCTGGCAAACCCTAAATGGAACTCGTCCGTTATGGCTCTCTTTCCAACGTGTTTGCCATCTCGACAAGACACATTCGTCCAAGAGTCCCCTAAATTCAGTCCTACTCAAGCTCTCTACCCCCACAATGGTCCAGTCAATTGCCGCCAGTGCATACACTTTCCTGACCTTGAATTCCGCCGCATGACGAATTACAACAAGAATCCGACATACTGGCATACAACCCAACAACACCATTCTCTGACAAGAGAGGATCTCAATACCCGAATGCAGACTTCGCCGATTCGTACCACACAGGGGACACGCAAGTTGTCATGGCAACAAACAGCCGCTAATAGACAATGTGAATAGCTCGCCTGCTAAGCCCCAGTCATAGCATATGCGCACACTTTGCACTAATCGCTTAGCTGCCACAATACGGGTCCCTCATGAGCTTTCATATAAATGAACCGCAGATGGAACCCTGCGGACAGTCACAAAGAATGTCGAGCTCCACAGTACTATTTGCCCCAACTACTCCTGCTGTTATGCCACAGAAGTAACTACGTCAAAGGCGCAAGTCCTGGCACCCTACTTCCTGAGGACTTTCCAAAACTCTCACCCACAACAGGTAATCGAAAGCGCCCTTGAGTGGATTCGCTCACGCATCTCTGAACGTGGATCCAGGCACGCTCAACACTACGGCCCCTTGTGAGGCCGAACTGAAAAGGGCACATGTCGTCAATGATTATCTCACTAACTCTTTACACCATTATTCTTTCTAGTACTCTCCCAAGTACTGGAAGCAGGCCAATAGCCCTGCAAGATCGAGGATTACTCCTGATCCTGTTTTGCGACTTTAAGAGCACAATGACCCTGGCTGTTTTCCACTGATACAGAAATTAGCCAAAATGTACACAATGTCTGTACAAAGCCTCCAGGCAGCCCGGAATAGCCTTCCAGATTATTTTATATATTTTTTTATCTCCGGTTATTACGTCCATACCTGGTAACTCCCGCGATATAACAAGCCTCATGTTTTCTACGATCTCAGCACTTTCCAATTCTGGTTCACCGGGTACCACTTTCGAAGGAGGTGGAAAGGACTTCCTCAACAAAGCCTGAACGCAATCCAACCAGGAATCCGACCCTGCATTCAATAATGTGAGTCTGTACAAATATGGCATAAACATGTAGCAGTAATTTCGTAATACTGCTCTTTTGGAACTTACCGAATTTTGGTTTGGGCTAAGGAGTCGTTACCGGAACCCAAATAACTAAATTTTTTTCTCGCATATAAAAAAGTTTTTATTCTATGAGTTTTTTTTTTAGAAAAATCTAGCTTCCATCGATGTGAGCTCATGTCTGAGTTTTTGGCACAATTTGGATTTTGGGTGCCAGGCGCCATAACACGAATTCTGTAAAAATTCTGTTCCCTCCAAAGCTAGTTTATGCGAATATGGTCCAGATATACATATAGCAGCTTTTCCGCACATTTTCAACTTTTGGTGTCAGAAGTCGTGACTATAATCCGAAAAAATTACTTGAATGGTGAATGCTTTTGTTCTATAAATTTCTACAGAAATCCCGTTTCAACCAATGTGAGTTCATGTCTGCTTTTTTACGCCATTTGGGACAAAGAGTCATAGCTATAAACCGAACAATTAATTTTTTTTCGCACATGGTGGAAATTTTTTGTTCTAAGAAATCCTGCTTCCGCTTATGTGGTTTTGTATGAATATAGCTAAGATATCACTAGCCAATAAGGCTTTGGACTGAACCAACCAAATATCTTTCCTAGGGTAATTGGTGGGCTGAATTCCAATCTGCAATTGGTTTTTCTCTATCATGTCAGGTTTTCGAGATACAACCAAAAAGTTTTTATACGTTTTTTACATAAAAAGTCATCAGTTTATTTAAAAATCAATGAATTTTCTAAAATGATCGGCGTTTTTTAAGCGTCGTTGCAGCGGCGTAGGAAGAACGCCATTTGGGTTAATTAATTTTTTATTTGAAATGTTTTGTTTTCCTGGTGAATATTCAGTCCTTTCTGGTCACTCTGACGTAATGTGAGACCTCCTTGTGTACCAGTCAATAAACCGATGATCTGAAACATATTAACATACAGTTATTTACGATGGCCTATACATATATGTATATACAAAGAAATTTATCACACACCTTAAGGTAACCACAGATCTTCCATTTATTATAGTTGTGTTTGAGTAATGTCAATATTTCAGTCATTGATTCGTAATTTTCCTTTGTATTAACGGCATGAGTAGTTGGTATGGATGGGTTTTCATTCCCATTATGCAAAAGAAGAACCTTTAAACCGTACTTAGAGCCATCAATAAATAATTTCCATTTAGCTTTGTCATATGGCTGGTTCATGTTTTGAAATAAACCATCAACATCAGTACAGCATAGAATAGAGTACTCTTTTCAAAATATGTAGTCATTTTCAAACTTCTATCTCTATAGATTGTTCTTTTGTCCCAACTGCAAAATGTTTCCACTGCTGCATGCGTGAGTAGCAGGAGCAGTAATAGTAATTCTGCGTCTTGCTTCGTTAAATGTAAATCTCGAATTAGATCATTCAGCTCAGCTTTAGTCACTAATTGGCGTTCATCATCAGCCTGATAAAAACTACTGCTGGTGAAAGATGTTTTGGACTCACTGCTTGTAGCACTTGGAAACCGATGGGACATTCGCGTAAGTAATATTTTTTCCGATTTTTCATATTGAATCCAGCAACTTTTGTTAAACAAAAATAACAATCGGTTTGGTGGTTACTTGACTTACTCCAAAGTTCTGGAATTGAAAAATCGAAATAGATCTTCTTGCCATTTGATCACTTGTGTAAAACAGTAAACATTATCGGTGACCACGGTTTATTCAAGTTTCTAGCAGCAAAACCAAAATAATACAAATATGCATATTTAATAATTCTGATATTGCATATTCTTTTTTTCCAACCAAATATTCACCACACACAAAGCAAACATAGCTTAAATCAGTAACACACAATCTCCTTGATATTTTTAAACGCTACATTATGAAGATTTAGAATGAATGTGGGCTTCACTCAAATTAATAATAGTAAAATTGTAGTGTCAGTACTGACTGTTTTACAATATTGTTAGCATACGATAAAAAAAAGTGAATAAGACGTGATAGCCCAATTCAATTCGAATTCAGCGCATCCAGGTTAGGTAACAAACATGCTGCGTTTCTACAGTCAATTTTTTTCCACATTTGTGGACCATTGTATTTAGTCATAATACGAGGTGTACTCAAAAAATGACAAGAAATTTCAAATTTCGCTGGTTACGAGCATTCGACTTTCGATTATTATTTTGTTTATGTTGTTACACTCGTCTCGAATATATTTACACGGTTTTATCCATACATAATGTTCAGTTTGTTTGTGAGAAGCATAAATAAGACAATCATCACACAACGCCGGCTTTCATGGGTATCTTCAATCTTGGGAACAGGAAAAAGTCGCAGGAGGCCAAATCTGGTGAATACGACGGCTGATGTATGATAACGGTGTTTTTTTGACCAAATAACCTCTCACAAGCAAAAATGAGTGAACAGGTGCATTATCATGATGCAAAGCCATGCATTTTTTTCCACAATTCCGGGCGTTTTTTTCGATTACTTCACGCAAACAGATCATAACTTCAAGGTAATGAAATTATTTACCGTACGACTTTATTATAAGAACTTCTGATGCACTACGCCATGGCAATTGAAGAAAACAGTGTGCAAAACCTTGAAATTTGATCGAACTTGGCCTGCTTTTTTGAACTTGGTTCTCCTGGACTCTTCCATTGGGACGATTATGCTTTGGTTTCGATGTAATAACCATATGCGCATAATTCGCAACCAGTTATGATCCTTTTAAGCAAATCCGGATCATCGTTGACGTCATTCAACAATTTTTGAGCGATACAAATGCGACCTTGTTTTTGGTCAAAATTCAGCAATTTTGGAACGAACTTCGCTGCGACACGTTTCATGGCTAAAATTTGCGAAAATATTGCATGGCATGAGCCAACCGATATGCCGACAACCTCAGCAACTTCTCTAATTGTGATTCGACGATTCTCCATAACAATTTTCTTCACTTTCTCAACATTTTCATCGGTTGTTGATGTGCTGGGGCGTCCAGAGTGAGCGTTGTCATTCACATCTTCTCGGCCTTCTGTGAAAAACTTGTACCACTTGTAAACGTTTTTTTGACCCAGATTAATCTTGCGGTATGCCACTGTCAACATTTCGTTTTTGAGCACTTAATTTTATTTTTTACAAAAAATGTTATACACGCAAAACACTTGTTTTATTTATGCCTCTCACAAACAAACTAAACATGCTATATGGATAAAACCGTCAAAATATCTTTGAGACAAGTATACCAGCATAAACAAAATAATAATCGAAAGTCGAATGTACGTAGCCCGCTAAATTTGAAAATTTCCCCTTATTTTTTTGAACACACCTTGTACATATTTCGAATTTTCGATTCCAGAAGCAAAGGGTGTGTGGCCGAATCCGCTGAAACTATGTTTTCACTCACATTGTGAAGAGGCTGTTGTTCTAAGAACTTCTATGGAATTCCTGATTCCACCAATCAGAATTCTTAGGATATAGCCGGGACATATATCAATAATTTCCTGTAGCTTCTTTTTCACCCTGGCAGCAGGAGCGGACATAGAGAAGCCGTCGATAAATATCGCGAGATTTATCTTCTCCGTTTTAATAGTCGTACGACCATGGAGTTCCTTCGTGGAGAGATATGATTAATAGACTATAGAATTTTATAAAAAATGCAGTTTCAGCCAATATAAGTCCATGCTGGTATAGCCTATACATTTAGCCATATAGCCTACAGCAATGGTAAATAAATTTTTGTTCTAGGAATTTTTGTAGCAATCCTGTTTCGACCAATGTGAGGTTAACCGAATTCAGCCTAGATAGTCAATCAAAATTCGCTACAGCTGCTTTTCCACACCTTTTGAACTTTGGGTGCCAGAGATCAAAGTGTCGTGACTGAAATTCGAAAAAATTAAATATTTCATATATATTGAATGTTGTTGTTCTAGAAATTTCCACAGAAGTTCTGACATCAACATTTTGGGCATCTACGAACATAGCTTGGACATGTCGCAATAATCTCCTGTAGCTTCTCTTGCGGTATGTTGCTGAATTTGGGTGCCAGGGGCCAAAAATTCATGGCCATAATCCAAAAACTTAAAGCTTACCGCACTCTTTAGAAAAGATGTTATTCTATGAATTTCTATAGAAATCTCTTTCCACTCTTTCCATTCGGATTTTAGATTCCATTGTTCGAAGGGAAGTGACCATAATCCGAAAAACGGAATTTTTTCTCACATGGTGAAAAAGTTGTTGTTGCAGGAATTTATATAGAAATATATTTCCACCATAAGTATAGTTGTTTGGGGCGGGGGCGAATAAATTAATTATCCAAATCGGGTTGAGAAATATAAACAAAATTAGATTTTTCGTTTTTACATATTTTATTAATGACTTCTGGAGTATATTTTACCTTCGGGTTAGCTTGACGTCTTGATTACAAGTGACGTATCTTCCTTTTTTATATTTAGGGTTGCACTTAAGTGTAACAATTCATTGTACTTAAAACTTTTAGGGTGCCCAGCTAGACATCCCGCCTCCTTTGCAGGAATGCAATATAGAGGGAAACAAAAGCTAGACTGGGTCGTATACATATACGGATGGACGAGAATTCAATTATATAATTAAACAAAAACACAAAAGACTGGTAATAATAACAAGACAATACATTAACGATTAGCATGCACATGAATAACGATGGTCGAAACAGAGGATCCTGTCGAAGGCTGGTGTTGGCAGGAACACTGGTGCTTTCCTTGGTTGTGGGTTGTAGCCACTTCACGTCTGTTTCTGCTTCCGACCTTGGCTGCGACGCTTTTTGTTGTTGAAATTATTGCTGGGGCGGCTTTCATTGCCGCGGGAATCTCTGGGTGTTAGAGATATTTTTGAGGTGAGCTTTGAAGCTTTTGACTCCGGCTTCCCATAGGCCTCCCATGTGCGGAGCTCCAGGGGGTATAAAATGCCATTCCATAAGTTGGAAGGCATCTTTAGTTATTAATTGACGCTTTACGTCTGTCAAAAAATGGGCTTGGTCTCGACCAAGAACATTAGAAGCTCCAACGAATGCTGTTCCATTATCGGAAAACATTTTAGCGGGCCAGCCTCTTCGTGAAAAGAAACGAGAAAAGGCAGCAATGAAGCAATCTGTTGATAGATCGTTAGTTGCTTCAAGATGAATTGGTTTTGTCGCAAAGCAAACAAAGACGAGAACATATCCTTTTGTGACTCGACAACCTCTACCTATATACGACTTTATTTCGAAGGGGCCGGCGAAATCGACACCTGTACTACAAAGGACGTGGAAGAGATGTTCGTTCCGAAGGGAGGGCGACCATAATTTGATCAACGGCTTTCCTTCTGTACAGGGCACATGATCGGCAACTGTGAATAATAGTTTTAACAACATTCTTCAGTCTAGGGACCCAAAATTCTAATCTCATCAATCTTAACATCAATGAGTTTTTACCGTTCACTGACGCTTTGTGGACATATTCCAAGTACAATTTGGTGAACCTGCCATTGTAGGGGAGAATTTTGGGCAATCTTTCATCGTACGTCGGAGTTGGTGACAGCGCCAGTCTACCATTCACTCTCATATTTCCGTTCGAGTCAAGAAAAAATTAAAGTTTATAAGGGGGCTCTTTTGAGATATGCGAGCCTTGTTCTCGAGTATACTATATTCGGGAAAATGGCGACGCTGGCAAAGAATTATCAAGTGGCCTTTCTCGAAATTGATCTCATTTTGTTCAATATTGCACAATGAATACGAGTGCGAGACCTTATATTTCGGGTGTACTCGATGATAAAATCGAAATACATAAGCTAGCACTCTCATAGCTCGTGGTAAATCTGAAAAGTGGGCCAAGATATCCTCAATCTCGGATATCTGGTGCAAATGGACTCGAACTGTTCGAGATTCAAGATTCGTCATTAATTTGAAATTCGATTTAGGACATTCGTTTTGAGGACGACATAACCAAGCGGGTTCTCGTAACGATCTGTCAGATTCTGCCATGCCATCGCAAAACCCTCATTAGTCATGGGGCACGTTTTTATAATATCACGTGCTTCGCCTTCTGCTTTTTGCACTAAGTAATACATTTTCTGGGCATTACTAATGTGGTCATTATCCTTGTATAGGGCAAAGAACATATCTCTGAAAATGGACCATGTTTTGTAATCTCCCGAGGAAGTTTCGGTATCACATGGGGGAAGATTAATTGGGATAGAGGCTGATTTCTTTTTAGAATTCAATTTCTCTATGAACGCATCAATGGATGCCAGTCGTTTTGAGGACGACATAACCAAGCGGGGCCGTTCTACCATAGTGTGCTTGATACTAAATCTCGTACTAAAATTCCACGAGTCGCAATGTCTGCCGGGTTGTCACGGGAATCGACATGATGCCAATTATCAGTACCGACTCTCTCCGCTATGAGAGAGACTCTGTTCGCTACAAAGGTGATCCAATGGCACGGGGGCTTCTGAAGCCACGGCAAGACAATTGTAGTCTGTCCAATAATATGTTGGAATGGTGTCGATTCTCAATTCTTTACGAAGAGATTCGACCATTCTAGTCAAGAGAGTTGCACCGCAGTGCTCTAAACGGGGCAAGGTCTCAACCTTGGTAGGCGCCACTTTAGTCTTTGCAGCTAGCAAATGTGTCGTGATATCACCGACAGCGTTTTTAATGCGAATGTATGCCTTTTCAGAAGCGTCACAAAACGCATGAAGTTGAACTTAATTTTCTGGGTTGTAGTTAACCCAACGGGGGATCTCGATCCTTTCGATCTCACTATAATCGGCTAAAAACTCATGCCATTTGCGTAGAGTCATGGGTTTTAAGCATTCGTCCCAGCCAGTTTTTTCTTTCCAAACTTGCTGCATTAGAATTTTTGCGACTATTATTTTCGGGGCCAACCATTCGGCAGGATCAAATAATTTGGCAATTTCAGACAAAACGACTTTATTAGGGGGCCGAAACGGCTTGGAAAAGAAACAATCTTTTCCTGCGTTCCAACGTATACCCAGAGTCTTCGTGGTACTAGCATCAGACATTTTCAAAAATTCCGAAACATGTATATATTGCGGGGGCAAACACTTTAATAAAGTTTGAGTGTTAGCCGTCCATTTCCGAAGGCCAAAACCAGCAGAGTCTAGCACATAAACAAGTTGATTGCGGCTCTGAATGGCCTCATTTATGCTATGAGCACCAGCTAAAACATCATCGACGTACATGTGACATCTAATAATTTCACTTGCCAATGGGAACTGAGATTCGCAATTCTCGGCAAGTTGAAATAGTGTCCGTATCACTAAGTAGGGGGCGCAGTTGACACCAAAAGTTACCGTATTCAGTTCAAAATCCTGAATATCATCATCTGGATGATCGCGGTAAACTATTCTCTAATAGGGGGTTTGTGCGGGATTAACAAGTATTTGGCGATACATTTTTTCAATGTCCGCATTGAAAACATACCGGAAAAATCTCCATCTAAGGATTAGTATCGTCAAATCGGCTTGTAAAACGGGGCCGGTACATAAAATATTATTAAGGATTAAGCCATTTGACGAGCGGCTAGAGGCGTTAAACACCACACGAAGCTTGGTGGTGGCGCTGTCCGGTTTGAGTACAGCGTGGTGAGGAAGATAATACAACGAAGTCTGATTCTGAGTATCGCTAGTACTCAGTCTAGTCATATGACCCAGAGTAAAATACTCCTTCAGTACTCCATCGTACTGGACTTTAAGATCAGGGTTTTTTTTTTTGGATCCGATTCGGGACAGTCCTAACTGCATATTTATGAGGTATTCACGTCTAAAAGGCAGTGATACGACAAATCTGCCATCTCCGTTACGATATGTTGTACGGCGATACAACTCGTCGCATAATTTATCCTCCTCAGAAACTATGTGCAGCTTCGGCACGTCTTCAATCTCCCAAAATCGTAAGAGTTGATCGTTCAACTCCAGATGATTGTAATATGAAACCCACCTGGGTTGATAGATTTTGCCTATTAAAATCCAGCTATACACCGTTTTTTAAGCAAGGAGGTCACCACTCGGATGTTTCTGAACGCCGGCAGGCATAATTTTCGAATATACGTCGCCGCCTAGCAATAAGTCCATATGCGAACACTTTATATCACTTGACGTGACTTCTGGTAAATCAGAATTTACCAATTGGGCCACTGAATATGTAGGAAGACGACCAGTCAACTTTTCTACTACATAGACATCAGTGGATATCTCAAAACTCGAATCAATAGGAGACCCTATCGATAAATTGCAGATTTTAGTCGATTTTGCGGCTATCGCATCGTTAAGTCCGACAATATCTGCTGTAGGGTCTGTGAAAAGAGGCAATTGAAGTTTCTTCTATAATTTTTTCGATATAAATGTGGCCTGAGAAGCAGGATCTATTAAGGCTCTAGCTGAACATCTCACACCGTGGTAACATACTTCAACAACGGTTGTTCCCAAAAGGACCGTGGAGTATTGCGACATTTTCAACTGCGTTGCAAATGTCTGCATTGAACGGGCAGCCGCTGATGTCGTAGGTTGATCAACAGCGTCTGAACGGGCTGGAATTCCCATATTTTGAGAATTTCCAGTGAGCTCGCTGGGATTTCGACCGGGTTGTTGCGAAGATCCCGTACGATGAAACAACGAGTGATGCTTCTGTTTACA
Organism: Philornis downsi; assembly: GCA_019455685.1. NCBI lineage: Eukaryota > Metazoa > Arthropoda > Insecta > Diptera > Muscidae > Philornis > Philornis downsi. Next base: position 21,068 of record JAHXMU010025309.1, read on the forward strand.
ATGATAGCAAACATTTGAGCTTTTACATGTACTGAATGTGTGAAATGATGCCAAACAATTTGTGAGGCATTTAAGCCTTTTCACCGTATTTATACGATTTTCGACAGACATTTGTAGAAATTCTGTACATAATCTAAGTGGATGGGGTTCGGAACATAAGGGGCATTTCTGCTGGAAAGTATTAGATTTGACTGTATTCCGCTGAGTGTTATCAACGGGAACCGTGGTAGCAAAACTTTCAAATTTTCTACAATCTTCCGTTCGATTCTTAGCATTTAAGTTTTTGCTAACATGACCGGTATTCGAAGGCGGATTCGGTTTATGCTCTCCTCTGATATCGTAAACGGACTCTAGCGCTTGATATCTTTAGGTCAGAAATTTGTCCATATTTTCAAAAGTGGGTAAGTTGGAGCTGGTCCCCTGGGATTGCTCCCAAAGTCCGAGGGTGACTTCAGGTAGTCTTGTAGAACAGATAAACATGAAAATTACATCCCAGTTCTTTGCCTCAATTCCCAATAATGATAAATTGATTATGCAGTCATTGACAGTTCGCTGCAATCACTTTATAGTGGGACCAGATTCTTTATCGACAATGGCAAGATTGAAAAGTGTCTTTAACTGGCCGTTTACGAGAACCCCTTTATTCTCGTAACGATCTGTCAGATTCTGCCATGCCATCGCAAAACCCTCATTAGTCATGGGGCACGTTTTTATAATATCACGTGCTTCGCCTTCTGCTTTTTGCACTAAGTAATACATTTTCTGGGCATTACTAATGTGGTCATTATCCTTGTATAGGGCAAAGAACATATCTCTGAAAATGGGCCATGTTTTGTAATCTCCCGAGGAAGTTTCGGTATCACATGGGGGAAGATTAATTGGGATAGAGGCTGATTTCTTTTTAGAATTCAATTTCTCTATGAACGCATCAATGGATGCCAGTCCCCGGACATATGATTTATATGCCGACATATATTTCGGTTTTATTACCCCAATAGAAATTTCTGACGGGTCCGCGTGGTCACAAATATCTTCGTAACAATCACGGAAAGCTTCCCAATGCCTAATAAACTCTTGCCTGTGAACTCCAAGAGAATGAGTAGTATGTTCGTCTTCAGGCATTGATGTGAACAATTGCTCTAGATCGGTCAACCGATCACCGCTTCTAATTAAAGCTTTAAGTTCAGCCATATTTTATTTAAGGTCGGTAAAAATGAGAAAATTGGGGTCGAAAAGACTACTATTTCAGGTAAAAATAAATTATGATTTCAGAGAAACCACTTAAAATATATAAATCTCACAAAAAAAAAATGGAAAAACAATTTTCAAATTTTAATAATAAATTTGTATTATTTTACGGGGCAAAATTTGAAGAAAATTTTGCTTTACCGCCTACATCATTGGGTTGGCGGGCTCATGGAGTTTTAGTCGCTATGAATCACTTCGACAGGAAGCGTCGCGCATTTTGCGTGCGCGCATTTTACGAGAACTCTCGTTCATATATTGCTAATAGGCGACTATATTGTGCTGAATATGGACTACGGCGAATTAGTGAAGCTCCGAGTGCTAATTTAATTAAAATATGGGTAAAGCGTTTTGAAGAGACCGGTTCAACATTTAAACCACAAGCAAATGGTCGCCCAAGAACATCTAGGACCGAAGACAATGTTGAGAGAGTTATGGAGTCAGTACGAGGAAATCCACAAATGTCGACTCGCAAGAGATCGTCTGTCTTACAATTATCGCGACGAAGTTTGCAACGAATTTTAACATTAGATCTTAAACTGCATCCATATAAACTGCAATTAACACAAGAATTGAAAGAGTCTGACTTCATAGCAAGGCTCGCATTTGCTAATGAAATACTTAATCGATCTTCCAATTTTGACAATATCCTTTTCTCTGACGAGGCTCATTTCCTTACGAATGGGTTCGTAAACCGTCAAAATTGTAGTTACTGGAACAGTGAAAATCCCAAAATCAAACACCAGAAACCATTGCATAGTCCTAAAGTGACAGTATGGGCAGCAATCTCTGGCAGAGGAATAATTGGTCCTTTTTTCTTCGAAAATGCGCGGGGCCAAAACGTCACGGTTAATACGGAACGCTATGTTGAGATTTTTGGCTCCAGAAATTGAAAGTTCAAGAATAGTGTATTCCAGAACTTGGTTCCAACAAGATGGAGCTACCTGTCACACATCAAATGACTCCACGGCGGTGGTGAAGCAGATGTTCCCTGGCAGACTGATTTCCCATGGCCCCCACGTAGTCCAGACTTGACGCCCCTTGACTTTTTTTGTGGGGATACCTCAAACACAAAGTCTACAGTAATAATCCAAGAAAAATCGTTCAGCTCAAGCAGAATATCCGTGATGAAATGGTAGCCATTACACCAGTATTACTGAAGAAAGTTTTCAATAATTTTCGTTTGCGGTTAGAGGAGTGCCGTCGTAGAGAGGGTCACCATTTAGATGATGTTATTTTTAAAAAAATGAACTCCATTTATTACTTTACAATGCCTTAGATTTATTTTAACCATACCTTTTGTATTTATTTTTTAATCTATTTTTTATTTTTTTGTATTTATTGGTCGAAACGGGTTTTAGTTCGGTACCAATAAGATTTTCTCTTTAAAACCACAAAAATTTTAAAATGTCGTATTAATTTTCGATTTCCGCTTTAATTTGATTAAATTTCCAAAAAAAATTAATTTCCCACAACATAAAAGAACAAAATATTTTTCATCAAATTTGTTCCGAGATTTTTTGTGTTTTGTTATCGTCGCTGTAAACGTCGCTGTAAACGGAGCGCTATGTAGGTACAAATGAAAGCTACAACGCAAATTGTATATGAAGGGAATGAGGGAAACACAAAATATTTTGCTTTGTGTTACCGTCGCTGAAAATGATGTGGTTGCGCGGTGTGAGGGTCGAAAACGGAGACGCAAAATGACAATAACAAAAAACGCGGGTAGATGG
>JAHXMU010025309.1:24055-50902 GCA_019455685.1 Philornis downsi
TGGATTTCGGGTGACAGGGGCCAAATGCCGTGTCTATAATCTGAAAAAATAAGTTATTTCTAGTATGGCGAAAAGTGAATTTATACGAATATAGGCTAGATACGCGACCATAATTCCCTATAGCTGCTTTTTGACACCTTTCGGATTTTGAGTGCCAGAGACCCAATTTTCATGAACATAATTTAAAAAAATTATTTTTTTTTACGCATGGTGAAAAATTATTTTCTATAAATTTCTTTAGACATCCGTCTTTCGCCAATATGAATACAATATGATTCACTTTGGAAGGTAGCCATAATTAGCTACAGTTGCCTTTTTGGCTTCTTTAGGATTTTGGGTGCAGGGGAACAAAGAGTTTCGACTTGAATTCGAAAAAAGTGATCATTGAGTTCGAAGATGATCAGAACTGCATCGAAACAGTGGACGCAATTACGAATGATTCTATGAACGACATCTCTGATATTGATTATCCATATTTTCTGACGAATGATACCCAGTAAGATCTTCGCAGCGACGAAGCGATGATTTTTGGACGAAAATTCAGGAAATCGGGCATCACACGGTATTGAACCATTTGAAATAGTCCCAGTAACGACGGTTGAATTAAATCTCCTTGGGGAATGAGGTACAAGTCATCTTCGAAATGAGTTGTTTATGAGAAAATACTCTCCAAAAACCGTTTTCCTTCGCGCTTCATTTTGCAGTCTACAGGACATCTGTTGAAAACACGAAAAACATAGTCAATGATTCTAATAATTTTATAATAAGATGAATGCTTACTGATTATTATCTCTATGGTAGAGATTGTAACGTCACTGCACACGAAAATAGTCGTTTTCTCCCGGTATGAGACTTGTAAGATTTCTTCATATTTTTAGTTATTTCGACTAGTGATTTTGAAGATATCTGGGACCATTGAACCAAGTTGTTATAGGCACCATTGCTGTGTGAAACGGTGTAGGGATGTACTCTGCGAAGAGATGTGTCTCCAACAATTTATTTCCTCGAAGCTCTTGGACACGGTTAGCAACGAAGCAGTTCGAAGTTGAGGAACGAAGCTTCAGCCATTGTAGAACGATTTTGGAATGAATTTAAAACCATATAGAGGTGACAAATTTTGACATTTTGCTTTGTATTTTATTTCGAGGTAATGATTGGTCCTTGATATTGCATGGTGAAAAAAAATGTTGTTCTAGGAATTTCTATAGAAACTCTGCTTCCACAAGCGAGATTAGATCTCAGAGAACAACGAACATTGATCATAATCTCAAAAGATACTATTTTTCATGGTGAGAAAATTTTTGGTCAGGAGATTTATTCAGAAATTCTATTTCCACCCAATTAAGTATATACTAATATATAGCCAGAATCGCGACCAAGAAATTCAGCTGGTTCGGCTGAATTTCTTCATTTAATGTCCTGGTATGATTAAATTGTGGCTCAATTTGAGGTTGAATATTAAAACTTTGTTTTTTTTACTGTGTAGCTTCCCACAAATTGCAATTATCACTGGGCTACAAATAAAGATAAAAAATAAAAGATAGTTAATAAATATATTATGCAAGTAAACGGCAAGAACTAAAAGTGTTATGGTTGTTGCTTTGCTTAAAAATATTTGATTTGATACACAAAAACTGACTAACTTGGACAAGTCAAACAAATATTAATTTCGGGCGAACGTATCCAACCTGTTTTCCCCGTTGAAAATCCTGTCTTTCAAGTATCATTGTTTGAAGGTAAGGGAGCCACTTTATATATAGGATGACGATATTGACCATTTTTAGATTGGAATTCAACACATGAATGTGGTCATCAGGGATGGCAAGGGTGCTTGTTGTCTTCATGAATGAAGACCAATTGATCTTCGAAAATATTTGGATATTGCAGAGACTGACGATTATGTCGGTTGCCAAAATTGCTACTTCAAAAACAAACTACATTGCCATTGTCGCAGCTAATGATTAGCTAATTGGCAGATGGCCAGGCATTAAGGCTTCTCCATCATTTGGATTACCTAACAATGCGGAGATTGAACGCGAGTCTAAAATGTACTGACCGATATCGTCACACGAACAAAAAGGTAAATTTTATCAATTTATTCATTCTTAATTGTCATAAAATTCTATTACAAGAAATGTGGATTCAAAATGTTAGTTGGGGTGACTAATAAGTCATCGTATTAATGCTCTTTGGCTTAATATTCAAGAGGACTTGTTATTTATTAGCAAAATCGAAGTGCTCGGGGAGAAATACATGATTTTGCGCTTTGGTCCAAGGTACGTACAAAGCAAATTGCAAAATCAAAAGTGACACCAATCAAGGACCAATCATTACCTCGGAATAAAATAGAAAGCCAAATGTCAAAATTTGTCTCCTCTATATGGTTTCAAATTCATTCCAAAATCGTTCTACAATGGCTGAAGCTTCGTTCCTCAACTTCGAACTGCTTCGTTACTAACCGTGTCCAAGAGCTTCGAGGAAATAAATTGTTGGAGACACATCTCTTCGTAGAGTACATCCCTACACCGTTTCACACAGCAATGGTGCCTATAACAACTTGATTCAATGGTCCCAGCTATCTTCAAAATCACTAGTCGAAATGGCTAAAAATATGAAGAAATCTTACAAGTCTCATACCGGGAGAAAACGACTATTTTCGTGTGCAGTGACGTTACAATCTCTACCATAGTGATAATAATCAGTAAGCATTCATCTTATTATAAAATTATTAGAATCATTGACTATGTTTTTCGTGTTTTCAACAGATGTCCTGTAGACTGCAAAATGAAGCGCGAAGGAAAACGGTTTTTAGAGAGTATTTTCTCATAAACAACTCATTTCGAAGATGACTTGTACCTCATTCCCCAAGGAGATTTAATTCAACCGTCGTTACCGAGACTAACTTAATTTCTACATAAACGGAATGTTGCAACCGTATTTGTAGAAATACTTCAAGTTGGAGGGCGATTATCAAATGGTCCAATACCGTGTGATGCCCGATTTCCTGAATTGTCGTCCAAAAATCATCGCTTCGTCGCTGCGAAGATCTTACTGGGTATCATTGGTCAGAAAATATGGATAATCAACATCAGAGATGTCGTTCATAGAATCGTTCGTAATTGCGTCCACTGTTTAGATACAGTTCTGATCATCTTCGAACTCAATGATCATTCGTTGACACTGGTGTCGATTTATGTGGCCCTTTCGTCACGTCATACTGAATTGGAGGAAAACCACCTTACAAGACATATTTTACAGTATTCATTTGTCTCGGCTCGATGGCAATCCATTTAGAATCTGTGTGCAAATTTTATATTATGAATTACTGAATTTTGTGTTATGCCTCAAGAGATTTGTTGTTGGCTGACTTGGAATTCATCAGCGCCTGTATTGTGAAAATGCCTCTAACTTTGTTGGAACTCATAATAGGCTGACAGAGCACGAAATAATACCGTTCTACTAACACGTTGGGTTTGAATTCTGCTTTATTATGCCGCGTATTTCAAACCGCTGTTCACTAAGAAATAGAAGCCATCTTAGACTCGCGTCCAATCTCCGCATTGTTAGGTAATCCAAATGATGGGGAAGCCTTAATGCCTGGCCATCTGCCAATTAGCTAATCATTAGCTGCGACAATGGCAACGTAGTTTGTTTTTGAAGGAGCAATTTTGGCAACCGACATAATCGTCAGTCTCTGCAATATCCAAATATTTTCGAAGATCAATTGGTCTTCATTCATGAAGACAACAAGCACCCTTGCCATCCCTGATGACCACATTCATGTGTTGAATTCCAATCTAAAAATGGTCAATATCGTCATCCTATATATAAAGTGGCTCCCTTATCTTCAAACAATGATACTTGAAAGACAGGATTTTCAACGGGGAAAACAGGTTGGATACGTTCGCCCGAAATTAATATTTGTTTGACTTGTCCAAGTTAGTCAGTTTTTGTGTATCAAATCAAATATTTTTAAGCAGAGCAACAACCATAACACTTTTGTTCTTGTCGTTTACTTGCATAATATATTTATTAACTATCGTTTATTTTTTATCTTTATTTTTAGCCCAGTGACAATTGCAATTTATAGGAAGTTAGTTGATATACAGTAAAAGAACAAAGTTTTAATATTCAACCTCAAATTGAGCCACAATTTAATCATACCAGGACATTAAATGAAGAAATTCAGCCGAACCAGCTGAATTTCAGCCGAACCAGCTGAATTTCTTGGTCGCGATTCTGGCTATATATTAGTATATACTTAATTGGGTGGAAATACATATAGAATTTTTGCATAAATCTTCTGATCAAAAATTTTCTCACCATGAAAAAAAGTATTTTTTGAGATTATGATAAATTTTCGTTGCTCTCTGACATCTAACCTCGCTTTTGTGGAAGCAGAATTTCTATAGAAATTCCTAGAACAAAAATTGTTTTCACCATGCAATAAAAATTCACTTTTTTGGAATTATGATCAAAACTCGTTGTTCCCCTGCACCTAAATCCTAAAGAGGCCAAAAAGGCAACTGTAGCTAATTATGGCTACCTTCCAAAACCACTCATACTGCATTCATATTGGCGAAAGACGGATGTTTAAAGAAATTTATAGAAAATAATTTTTCACCATGCGTAAAAAAAAAATTTTCAAATTATGGTCATGAAAATTGGGACTCTGACACTCAAAATCCGAAAGGTGCTAAAAAGCAGCTATAGGGAATTGTGGTCGCGTATCTAGCCTATATTCGTATAAATTCAACAACAACTTTTTCACCATGTGAGGAAAAATTCCGTTTTTCGGATTATGGTCACTTTCCTTCGAACAATGGAATCTAAAATCCGAACGGAGCTATAAGATTAACTATATGTATTACGACTGCACATCTAGGCTATATACATATACATATAAACCCACATTAGTTGAAGCAGGATTTCTGTAGACATTCCTAGAACAAAGGCTTTTTCAGAAGACGAGAAAAAAACATACCCAAAATCCTAAAATCCAGAAGGTACCGAAAGAGCAGGAAAAGGAAATTATTACAAGATGTCTAGGCTATACACGGCACCCAAACTCGCATTGGTGGAAATAGATTTCTAAAGAAATTCATAGAATAACAACTTTTGTAAAGAATGCGGTAAACTGTAAGTTTTTGGATTATGGCCATGAATTTGTGGCCCCTGACACCCAAATTCAGCAACATGCCGCAAGAGAAGCTACAGGAGATTATTGCGACATGTCCAAGCTATGTTCGTACATGCCCAAAATGTTGATATCAGAACTTCTGTGGAAATATTCAATATATAAGAAATATATACGGAGGCTCTGGAATACTTATAAGAAACAGCATAAAACATCATATGTCAAACCCATGTGCAAGGGCAGAAATACAAGCCACAACAATAGTGGATGAAGATTGGTCCGGCCCAATAAGTATCTCCGCAATATATAGTCCCCCCAAACACAAAATAAGTTGTAAAATTTACAAGGAGTTCTTCCAAACACTTGTTAATACCTTTGTCGCAGGTGGCGACTACAATGCCAAAAACATCCTCTGGGGCTCTAGGCTAACAACAACAAAAGATCGTCAACTTCAATATGCAGCTGAATCAATGAACCTATACACGGTATCAAGTGCACAACCGACTTATTGGCCAACAGACTGCAGCAAAATCCCCGATTTACTAGATTTTTGTGTGACAAGAGGTATTAAGAAAGAGACAGTGCAATGTGAATCCATTTATGACTTGTGGTCTGACCACACCCCAATAAAGGTAACTCTGGGCAGAAAAATATTGCCTGCATCAAGAAGTTGTGTACTCCATAATAAACGAACTGACTGGAATCTCTTTCGACATTTGGTAAAAGCTAATGTAAATATACACATTGCTTTAAACTCAGATAACGATATAATAAATGGAGTTGAGCAGTTTAATAATATTATCCAACAAACAGCTTGGAATTCTACCCCTTTGAATGAAAAAAATATACCCGAACGGAACAAAGTTCCATTGAGTATAAGAGAAAAAGTGGCTGAAAAGAGAAAGGCAAGAAAAAAGTGGCAGAGAACTAGATATCCGCCCGATAAAGTGGTTCTAAATAAGGTAACAAAAGAACTCAAAGAGATCTTAAGTGTAGAGGATAGTAGAAAAACTGATAGAGATCTGGAAAATTTAGATGCAACTGCAGCTACCGACTACTCTCTATATAAAGTAATAAAGCGTACGAACAAGTCCATAAAACACGATCCCCCTATTCGAACCATACAGAATACACGGGCTAAAAGTGATTCTGAAAAAGCTGAAACTTCCGCAAAACATCTGGAGAAAGTGTTCGTACCTAATGAACAACGTGGTAATGACACTTTTTTAAATGAGCTGCACAACTTTCTAAATGAAGATTACCAGATGGACTTGCCTATTACACAAGTTACCACCTGCGAAGTTAAAAATATAATTGCTGATTTAAAAGACCGAAAAGCTCTGGGATACGACTTGATCACTGCTAAAGTCTTAAAAGAATTGTCTCAGGAAGGCTTTCAGCTTCTAACAAGAATATATGTACAATGCAATCATTTTAAAGTTGTACATTCCGCTGCAATGGAAAATATCTCAGGTGAAAATGATACGAAAACCAGGAAAACCACCTGAAGAAACCTCCTCTTATAGGCCCGTAAGCCTCCTACCTATACCATCAAAAGTCCTCGAAACTTTATTTCTCCGAAGATTACACCTCACAATAGAGTCAAAAAACTAATATCTGATCAACAATTTGGTTTTAGACAGGGACATGGGACGATTGAACAGGTTCATAGATTAGTTGAACTGATAAATAAATCTTTCGACACGAAAAAGTATTGCAATGCGGCATTTCTGGACATTTCACAAGCCTTTAATAGGGTATGGCACGATGGTTTATTATTCAAATTGAGGAAAATACGAATTTCTTAATTTTTCTGAAATCTTATTTATCTGAACGAACCTTTTTTGTTAAACACGGCGAATACATGTCGGACATGCTTAAATCACATGCGGGAGTACCTCAAGGCAGCATTATTGGTCCTACCTTACATCTGATTTTCACTTCGGATCTACCCACAGAAGAAGGGACTCTTATCGGAACGTTTGCAGACGATACAGCTGTTCTTGCCGCTGACGTCAACATGGATCAAGCATCTAGAAATTTGCAAAAACATCACGATACCATTACAAAATGGCTGCAGAAATGGAGAATAAAGGCAAACGAAACGAAATCGGTTCAGGTAACGTTTACACTTCGGAGAGGATGTTGCCCTCCCGTGTCTATTAATAATGTTGAAATAACTCAAGCAAATGATGCAAAGTATCTAGGCATTTATTTGGACAGAACACTGACTTGGAGAAAGCATATATTTATAAAAAGACTGGCCTTGGGGCCCAAACTAAGATCCTTAAATTGGCTTTTGAATGGCAAATCCAAATTATCCCTAGATAACAAATTAAAAATCTATAAATGTGTCTTAAAGCCCGTATGGACATATGGAATCCAGTTATGGGGGACTGCAGCAAACTCCAACATAGAAATATTGCAACGCTTTCAATCCAAAGTACTGCGAACCATTACCGGTGCACCCAGATACTTCTCGGACAAACAATTGCATAGAGAATTGAACACCCTTCATTAAGGAAGAAGTCCAAAAATACTCCGCTAGATACATGAATCGTATTCAACAACATCCGAATCAGCTGGCGTCCAATCTCATGAACGAAACACCATTATTTACCAGACTAAGGAGGAGAACCACACAGGACCTGGCTACTCAGGACGAATATTGCAGTAGGGACACTCAAGGAAGTGTTCCCGAATAAAAATAAAATTTTAGCGTATAAGTAGTATGTAGGCCAATGTGAATATTACTGAATGTCCAAGTACAGATTGTAATAAATACAGAATTAAAAAAAAAAAGAAATATTTAATTTTTTCAAATTTCAGTCACGACACTTTAATCTCTGGCACCCAAAGTTCAAAAGGTGCTGTAGCGAATTCTGATTGACTATCTAGGCTGAATTCGGTTAACCTCACATTGGTCGAAACAGGATTGCTACAAAAATTCTTAGAACAAAAATTTATTTCCCATTGCTGTAGGCTATATGGCTAAATGTATAGGCTATACCAGCATGGACTTATATTGGCTGAAACTGCATTTTTTATAAAATTCCAATAAGAATACATTTTCACTAAGCGAGAGGTAACTTTTTTTAATTATTACTTGAAAAATCCTGAGGATGTCGAAAAAGAAACTACAATCAGCTGTGTATATAGGTATTTACATGAGTTTCGGCGTGAGGCCTTACTCATGGTGTGCCATCACACATGGTGCTGTTTTCTATAATTCTTTTCTTGATTATAATTCTTTTCTTCTTGCGGCAGCAGGCGCCCCTTTGCGGTACCCAACCTAATACCGAAAGGATTAGCCCAACTACCTTTGAGATTAGAAGTAGGTCCCCTTGGAAAAACTTCCTCAGGTCCCGCTTCCTCTCTCCGCCAAAGTACCTTTGCAGTCATTTGGTATGAAGTGAGCTACCTCCCAGTTAGGAGTTGAGGTAATCTAGGAAGACCTCGGATAGACATGAAAAGTGTTTTCCAAGCTTCTGCCTTCCTTCAGCAACGCAAAAGCACTGAAAACACATGTTCGGGCAACCACAGCCAGCACGATGCTCCCACAAGGGGTCCAACGCCATCGACCAGGAAGGAACAATGTTCTTTGGGCCCCTGGTCACCCGTGCCACCAGAAAAGAAGAACCCTCTGGTCTGGTTTTCGCAGCTACTCCAGTTTTGCTTTATCATACCTTGCATGGAACTGGTAATCCATTATCTACGACATAGATTTTCAATGTCCGAGGAGAAAATATCAACACAGCAAATTAATGCCATGCTTCTCTAGTCTATTAATCATATCTCTCCACGAAGGAACTCCATGGTCGTACGACTATTAAAACGGAGAAGATAAATCTCGCGATATTTATCGACGGCTTCTCTATGTCCGCTCCTGCTGCCAGGGTGAAAAAGAAGCTACAGGAAATTATTGATATATGTCCCGGCTATATCCTAAGAATTCTGATTGGTGGAATCAGGAATTCCATAGAAGTTCTTAGAACAACAGCCTCTTCACAATGTGAGTGAAAACATAGTTTCAGCGGATTCGGCCACACACCCTTTGCTTCTGGAATCGAAAATTCGAAATATGTACAAGGTGTGTTAAAAAAATAAGGAGAAATTTTCAAATTTAGCGGGCTACGTACATTCGACTTTCGATTATTATTTTGTTTATGCTGGTTTTATCCATATAGCATGTTTAGTTTGTTTGTGAGAAGCATAAATAAAACAAGTGTTTTGCGTGTTCGGCGATTTTCTGCTCTCGAAAGAAAATAGATCAAAGAAGTTGCATCAAATTTTGTGTAAAAAATATAATTAAGTGCTCAAAAACGAAATTTTGACAGTGGCATACCGTAAGATTAATCTGGGCCAAAAACAAGTTTACTAGTAGTACAAACTTTTCACAGAAGGCCGAGAAGATGTGAATGACAACGTTCACTCTGGACGCCCCAGCACATCAACAACCGATGAAAATGTTGAGAAAGTGAACAAAATTGTTATGGAGAATCGTCGAATCACAATTAGAGAAGTTGCTGAGGTTGTCGGCATATCGGTTGGCTCATGCCATGCAATATTTTCGCAAATTTTAGCCATGAAACTTGTGGCAGCGAAGTTCGTTCCAAAATTACTGAATTTTGACAAAAAACAAGGTCGCATTTGTATCGCTCAAAAATTGTTGAATGACGTCAACGATGATCCAGATTTGCTTAAAAGGATCATAACTGGTTGCGAATTATGCGCATATGGTTATTACATCGAAACCAAAGCCCAATCGTCCCAATGGAAGAGTCCAGGAGAACCAAGTTCAAAAAAGCAGGCCGAGTTCGATCAAATTTCAAGGTTTTGCACACTGTTTTCTTCAATTACCATGGCGTAGTGCATCAGAAGTTCTTATAATAAAGTCGTACGGTAAATAATTTCATTACCTTGAAGTTATGAGTTGCTTGCGTGAAGTAATCGAGAAAAAAAAGCGCCCGGTATTATGGAAAAAATGCATGCCTTTTGCATCATGTTAATGCACCTGTTCACTCATCTTTGCTTTTGAGAGGTTATTTGGTCAAAACAACACCGTTATCATACATCAGCCATCGTATTCACCAGATTTGGCCTCCTGCGACTTTTTCCTGTTCCCAAGATTGAAGATACCCATGAAAGCCGGCGTTGTGTGATGATTGTCTTATTTATGCTTCTCACAAACAAACTGAACATTATGTATGGATAAAACCGTGTAAATATATTCGAGACGAGTGTAACAACATAAACAAAATAATAATCGAAAGTCGAATGCACGTAACCAGCGAAATTTGAAATTTCTTGTCATTTTTTGAGTACACTTCGTATTATGACTAAATACAATGGTCCACAAATGTGGAAAAAAATTGACTGTAGAAACGCAGCATGTTTGTTACCTAACCTGGATGCGCTGCATTCGAATTGAATTGGGCTATCACGCCATATTCACCTTTTTTATCGCATGCTGGCAATACTGTAAAACAGTCAGTTCTGACACTACAATTCCACTATTATTAATTTGAGTGAAGCCCACATTCATTCTAAATCTTCACAATAGTAGCGTATAAAAATATCAAGGAGATTGTGTGTTACTGATTCAAGCTATGTTTGCTTTGTGTGTGGTGAATATTTGGTTGGAAAAAAAAATATGCAATATCAGAATTATTAAATATGCATATTTGTATTATTTTGGTTTTGCTGCTAGAAACTTGAATAAACCGTGGTCACCGATAATGTTTACTGTTTTACACAAGTGGTCAAATGGCAAGAAGATCTATTTCGATTTTTCAATTCCAGAACTTTGGAGTGAGTCAAGTAACCACCAAACCGATTGTTATTTTTATTTAACAAAAGTTGCTGGATTCAATATGAAAAATCGGAAAAAATATTACTTACGCGAATGTCCCATCGGTTTCCAAGTGCTACAAGCAGTGAGTCCAAAACATCTTTCACCAGCAGTAGTTTTTATCAGGCTGATGATGAACGTCAATTAGTGACTAAAGCTGAGCTGAATGATCTAATTCGAGATTTACATTTAACGAAGCAAGACGCAGAATTACTACTACTGCTCCTGCTACTCACGCATGCAGCAGTGGAAACATTTTGCAGTTGGGACAAAAGAACAATCTATAGAGATAGAAGTTTGAAAATGACTACATATTTTGAAAAGAGTACTCTATTCTATGCTGTACTGATGTTGATGGTTTATTTCAAAACATGAACCAGCCATATGACAAAGCTAAATGGAAATTATTTATTGACGGCTCTAAGTACGGTTTAAAGGTTCTTCTTTTGCATAATGGGAATGAAAACCCATCCATACCAACTACTCATGCCGTTAATACAAAGAAAAATTACGAATCAATGACTGAAATATTGACATTACTCAAATACAACTATAATAAATGGAAGATCTGTGGTTACCTTAAGGTGTATGATAAATTTCTTTGTATATACATATATGTATAGACCATCGTAAATAACTGTATATTAATATGTTTTAGATCATTGGTTTATTGACTGGTACGCAAGGAGGTCTCGCAAAATATTGTTGTTTCATCATTACGTCAGAACAGAGTGACCAAAAAGAATTGAGTATTCACCAGGAAAACAAAACATTTCAAATAAAAAATTAATTAACCCAAATGACGTTCTTCCTGCGCCGCTGCAACGACGTTCAAAAAACCCTGATCATTTTTGAAAATTCATTGATTTTTAAATAAACTGATGATTTTTTATGTAAAAAACGTAAAAACTTTTTAGTTATGTCTCGAAAACCTGACATGATAGAGAAAAACCAATTGTAGATTCGAATTCAGCACACCAACTTATCCTAGGAAAGATGTTAGGTTAATTCAGTCCAAAACCTTATTGGCTAGTGATATCTTAGCTATATTCATGCAAAACCACATAAGCGGAAGCAGGATTTCTTAGAACAAAAAATTTCCACCATGTGCGAAAAAAATTTAATTTTTCGGTTTATGGGTATGACTCTTTGCCCCAAATGGCGTAATGAACTCACATTGGTTGAAACGGGATTTCTGTAGAAATTTATAAAACAAAAGCATTCACCATTCAAGTAATTTTTTCGGATTATAGTCACGTCCCTTTGACTTCTGACACCAAAAATTGAAAAGGTGCGGTAAAGCTGCTATATATCTGGACCATATTCGCATAAACTAACTTTGGGAACAGAATTTCTACAGAATTCGTGTTATGGCGCCTGGCACCCAAAATCCAAATTGTGCCAAAAACTCAGACATGAACTCACATTGATGGAAGTAAGATTTTTCTAAAAAAAAGCTCATAGAATAAAAACTTTTTTATATGCAAGAAAAAAATTTAGTTATTTGGGTTCCGATAACGACTCCTTAACCCAAACCAAAATTCGGTAGGTGCCAAAAGAGCAGCATTAGGAAATTACTGCTACATGTTTATGCCATATTTGTACAGACTCACATTATTGAAAGCAGGGTTTCTGTAGATATTCCTACACGCTGAGAAAAAATTCGTTTCGCGTACAAGAAAAATGAGTCAATGAAACTTAGTTTGTCACATATGCTTGCAGACAAGGAAGAATTTTCATAACAAACTAATATTTCGTTTGAGAAAGACTTTTACGGCAAACTGTTCATTGTTTCTGAGAAAAGATTTTAATTTGTTATAAACTCTATAAAACGTTTACAGCAAAATTATATTTTCTTTGCCGCAAAAGATATATTGTCGCCCCAAATTATGGTATAACTTTTATGGAAACAGGGTACGTTTGCGAAAGACATTTGTTTAATTTATTGCAAACGCAAATAAAAATATTGGATATTAATGGATATAAGTTTTGTTAATAAAATATATGCACGTTTCTAATAATCTTATACATATAACAAATACTATAGTTTATTGTATAATTATTTATAATCAAATGTCATTGACTCGTATTCAATTTTATTTAAATTAATGGCTCGTAAACTATTTCTTATTATATATTCTTTATTCTTCTTTCTTTCGATTATTCAGATCATATCGAAATTTCTTTCATGTTTGCAATGCTCCTAGCGCTCCAACAATTTATCGATTGGTTCAACGTTTCGGGCAAAAAGGGCCTGTCTGTGATCTTCCGCGTGCTGGAAGACCTCGTGCAGTTCGATATGAAGTGACCATTGCTCGAGTGCAAGCAAATATTGATGAAAACCCCGAAACTTCCACCAGGCGACGTTCTCAGTAGTTAGAGATGTCTAGACGGTCTTTGCAAAGAATTTTACATATGTTACATCTTTTCCCATATAAGATGCAATTGGTTCACGAGTTAAAACCAAACGATGCCCAAGAACGCATTCAATATAGTCGCCGTTAACGTTACTTATGCGCCATTCTTTACATATAAAAATGTTAATCGAATGAAACCATATTATATATCGAAATTATGAGATAACATTTGTCGTCATATTTTATAATGAAATCTATACAAGCTACTTTATTATTGGAATAGAGTAAAACACACCCGGGTTTTAGTAACTTCTCAGAATATTTTGCAAAAATTACGCATTTCACAGTTTTTGCAGCTTTTACCTGAATTAAGTATTTAACCGTCAAAGTTTGAATGGTATTTATTTTACAATTTGTTGAATACGCAATCTTTTCGAAGTTCTGATGAAAGGCCTCAAACCCTAAAGAAGATATAGGTTTTAGAGAACCAATTTCAGCTATAATATATGAATAATGAAGTAGAAAATAATATCTAAGGGTCAGATTTTTGTTCGAAATGCCCATATACAAATAGTTATGTGTTTATACTTCAAATGTTAAATACTTCAAATATGTATGCAGCTGTTTACGCACAATTTCCAAAAGTCAACAATCAATAATTTCTCTTAGAAGTAAGTACAGTTTCCATTCTTCACACTCCTGTGGAATTTTGTTTCCAATTAACAAAGAGAAAGATTTTACAAATGGTAACATTTCAATTGCACTCATCTTCATTTTATTTTTGTAAGTTGGTCCGAATTTAGCAATGGCAGCTTATTTCTGTCTGACAATTCGTAACTCCAGGAAAGCATACGAAAATTTAACTCTTCTATCGTAAAGTAATGATATTTATTGATGAAAATATCTAATAACAATAGCATATTGTTAAGAACAAACCCCTTTTAACAGGTCGTGCATAATGTAAACCTCAAAATTTGATGCCGCGTGAAAAGTATCAAGATTATTCTATGCTGAATTTTTTTCAATGCTTGAATTAGTTAAATACTTCTCATTCTGCACTCAATCTGCGTAGAAGTTAAAATCTAAGAGGGTTATATCGTCTTTTAATTGAAAAGTTTTAACAAAGTCTTTCTTGTGAATATTGCAAAAACCACAGCAATAATTAGCGTTAAACGACCCTGCAAAGGCAAGAGCTGAATTCGCTCCTAAGTTGACACCAACGATTAAAGATGGGACCAAAACTAATTTTTTATGTCCTTCAGTTGATATATTGAATGAATGCCTGCTCAAACTATTTAATTCTGAAATAAAATGCGGAAAAATTAGTTCATTTCCAACATTTTTCTGTCTTCCGTGTAAAAAAAAAACATACACAAAAATATATAACTTAATTTGGCTTCAATATTAGCGGGCATACAAGGTATTTTAGCATACATTCCACCAATTTTTTGAATATTTGCTCTTAACCCTACTAGTTTATTTACTTCAAAATCATCGAAAAATATAATAAGGGGAAGGTATAAAATTGAATCATCTTTACAAAGATTTTCTAATTTGCTTTTAGAGAAAGATGATTGCGAAAAGTTATAAATATATTCCGAATTGGGTGAATTTTTAACATTGGATAATCCGATATATGATTTAGAAAAGCGAAACTTGAAAACAAATTTGAAAGAAAATCCTTTAGCGGCAAAATTTGCAAGTAGTGAGTATTTATTTGGTACACACTGTATTACAGACTGTCAATGACGTTCCGATAGATTTATGAATAAAGATATTTTTACATTTAAAGAAGCATTTTAATTGTTTCAAGTATTTAATAAATTTGTATTCAATTGTTGGAGGATTTGATTTGATTTGATTTGAAAGTGCTAAGTTGTTTCTGGAATAATGACATTTGATGTGCTATGAAGATATGGACATAGTCAAAAATACGGATATATTGCACATATGTACAGGTATATATGTCTTACAGTTTTAAGTTTTTTCAAATGAAAAATTAATTTCTTTAATTTGTGGCGGTCACTTCTTTAATAATCGGATAACCATATAATGGTGTACACTATTATTGTTGTGCAAATCGAAAGCACTCAAATGAACAACTTCATTATCAAGCAGTGATAATGTTCATCAGGGTGTAACGGGCCAACCTGTACTGGTCTTGGCGTTGAAGACGATTTGCTAACAACAGACCTCGCTTTAAAAAGAAGACGGCACAGTTTCGCGTCAGCAGAGGATCCGTTCAGACGTACATATTTCTTCAATAATATTTAAATAAAATAAAGCTAGTCATTTTTAAACACAAGTTGTTCTATTAATTTCTGGGTGGAGTTAGGTACGCTAAACTGGTGACCCCGACGGCAAAAAAAAAAATGCCATCAGACTATGAGGAAGAAGCTATGGTGGAGACAAACAAAAGCTCAGGAGCGAGTAAGTGGAAACTCCCAGAATTCGTCGAAGAATACACCGACTTGTGGTTTTGGCAAGTGGAAGCAGCTTTTGAGGCAGCTGGTATTGTGTCGGACAAAAGGAAGTATTCCACTATAATCGGACAGCTTCCCACACGCATTATGTACAAGCTGGCCGATCTGCGAACTACTCCTCCAGCTAAAGGCGAAATGTACGAAACCATAAAAAAACGGATAGTAGCAGAATTTGGGGACAGTACTCCCACTAAA
Source organism: Philornis downsi (assembly GCA_019455685.1). Classification (NCBI taxonomy): domain Eukaryota; kingdom Metazoa; phylum Arthropoda; class Insecta; order Diptera; family Muscidae; genus Philornis; species Philornis downsi. The sequence continues at coordinate 40,079 of JAHXMU010025309.1, forward strand.
ATTACTAAATTGTTGAATGATCTCGCACTAGGTGACAGAAAACCCTCGCAACTACTGGCAGAAATGCGGAGCAGAGCTGCTGAAACATCAATCACGGATGAGTTGCTGATGCAATTGTGGCTGCGAAATCTACCAAACCAGATTCGAGCAATCATATCTGCAGACGACAAATTCGATTTAATTACGGCAGCTACAATGGCAGATCGGGTGATGGAAGCCACAAAAACAAGCTCATCAGGTGCATGCCTCATTGGCGGCGACGTCTCGCAGGTAGGCGCAAGTCAATTTGATCGCATGCAGCATCAACTTGACGAGCTCACAAGGCAAATTAAATATTTGCACAAGTCGCGCTCACGTTCAAGAAATGACAGAGAAAACAGGGCATCAACGCCATCGCGCCATAGCGCACGCCCAGCATCCAAAAAACGTTTTGAGACGTGCTATTATCACCACAGATTTGGTAACGACGCAAAAAAATGCAGGTCGCCCTGCAAATTCAATCGCAGCACAACCCATGAAAAAAACTAGTTATCCGGACACATAACGGAGGCAATGTGCCCGATGTAAATAAGACGAAACGCCTCTTTGTCACAAACATCAAAAACGGGCAAAAGTTTTTAATTGATACGGGCGCTGACGTGTCAATTTTACCTGCAACAACAATTGACATCAAAAATAATGCCATCACGGCCAATCTATACGCTGCAAATGGATCGTCAATTCCTGTGTACGGTACCAAAACAGTTGAACTAAATTTTAACCTCCGACGAGAGTTTATATGGACGTTCCATTTTGCAAAAGTTACCACTGCCATAATAGGTGCAGATTTTCTTAAAAACTTCAAACTCAGCGTAGATCTAGCTGGTGGTCGTTTAATCGACAACACAACTTGTCTTTCAATATCAACTATAATGAGATCGGCCGTGGTGCCAGCAATAAAGTTGATAAATACCACCATTTGCTGCAAAAATACAAGTGCCTCCTCGCGACATGTCAAAACAAAAGTAACGAATCAACTACGCTGCACCACATAATCACGCATGGTCTGCCAGTTTACGCTAAGCCTCGTAAGCTAACACCCGAAAAACTTAAAATTGCCAAATCTGAGTTCGAGTATATGCTAAAAAGAGGTATTTGTCACCCCTCAAAAAGCCAATGGGCTTCACCGTTGCATATGGCTCCGAAAAAGGACCATGCGGCGACTATCGAGCATTGAACGCAGTTACGGAAAAAGACAGGTATCCAATACCTAATATTCAAACATTTCACCCCGTATTGGCCCAGAAGAAGGTATTTTCCACAATCGATTTGGAGAGAGCGTACCACCAAATAGCTATCAACCCCGAGGACGTACCAAAAACGGCAATAACAACGCCATTTGGTTTGTTCGAGTTCCCATGCATGACGTTCGGACTTTGCAACGCTGGTCAGACATTTCAACGTCACATAGACTCTGTTCTCAGGGGTTTCGATTTTGTGGTACCATACCTAGATGACATCTGAGTCGCATCACAAAACGAAGTACAACACATGGAACATTTAAACCTAGTTTTTCAACGTTTAAAAGATCACAATATGACCATAAACCTTAGAAAATGTGTTTTTGGTCAATCTCAGGTGAGGTTTCTTGGTCATTTAGTTACACCTGATGGTATACTCCCGCTTCCAGATAGAGTTGCAGCCATAACATCGTTTAAAAGGCCAGTCGTCGTCAAAGACTTGCGACGTTTCATCGCAATGGTAAACTTCTACAGAAGGTTTCTACCATCTGCAGCGCAGACACAAGACGTTCTGCAAAAGCTTATACCCGGCAAAAACGACAGGCGACAAATCAGCTGGACTTCAGAAGCAAATGTAGCTTTTAATAAATTTAAAGTCGATTTGTCATCAGCAACACGCACCCACATGAAAACGCCGCTCTCACACTTTCTGCCGACGCATCTGACAACTCCATCGGCGCCGTCCTACATCAGATTGTCAACAACAACACACAACCATTAGGTTTCTTTTCAAAGAAGCTCTCCGACTCTCAGCAGAAGTGGAGCGCATACTCAAGAGAACTTCTTGCAATATACAAAGGCGTTAAATACTTCCAAGATCAGCTCGAAGGAAGGCAGTTAGTTATTTACACTGACCATAAGCCAATATCTTTGCGTTCAAACAAAAACCAGAAAAGGCCGACCCGCGACACCTACGGTCGTCGACTTTGACGCATTAGCAGCAGCGCAGCAGAACGACGTCGAACTTCAAACAATATTGAATAATGACACAACGTGCTTGAAACTAACATCTATTGCCATGCCAAATACGAAACAGCTGATGTGGTGTCAAATTCATAAAAATATAGCAAAACCATTCGTACCGAACCGATTTATTAAACAAATATTTAATAGTTTGCACGGAATATCACACCCCGGAATTCGCGCTACACAAAGATTAATAAGAGATAGGTTTGTTTGGCCATCAATTGCAGCAAATGTGTCAAAATGGACAAAAGAGTGTGTGAATTGTCAAAAGTCTAAAATTCATCGTCACAATAAAACACCACTTCAAGACTATGACTGCGTTCATGATCGTTTTGAGCATATCAATATTGATATTGTTGGCCCACCGCCACCATCGAACGATTACAGGTACCTGTTGACAATGATTGACCGACTCACCCGTTGGCCAGAGGCAGTGCCCATTAAAAATATTCATAGCGAAACAGTAGCCCTTGCATTAATCAACGTATGGATCTCTCGTTTTGGCGTGCCTGCAAAAATAACCACGGATCAAGGACGGCAGTTCGAGAGTGAACTTTTTCACGAGCTTAGTAAAAGGCTAGGGGCAAAGCATGTGAGAACTACCGCATTTCATCCACGGCCTTATCGAACGAATGCATCGCACTTTAAAGGCAGCGTTGAAGTGCAAGGACTCCAGCAACTGGGAAACGGAACTTCCATTGGTAATGCTAGGTCTACGGTCTACATATACAGAGGACATAAAATCAACTCCCGCTGAAATGGTCTACGGCAGAACTTTACGTTTACCAGCCGAATTTTTCATTGAAATGAAGCCCAAACGCAGTGAGTCTGAATTTTTACAAAACTTTAGAAAGACAATGAGCAAATTGCGTTTCAACCCGACTTCCCAACATGGAAAAAGCAAAGTTTTCGTGCAAAACGAGCTAAGCGATTGCAGTCAGGTCTTCGTTAGGAATGATACAATCTTGGCACCGCTTCAACAGCCTTATGATGGACCATTTCCAGTCATCAAACGTTTCTCCAAGTTTTTTACCATTGCAGTAAATAATAAAAACAAGAACATTTCAATCGACCGTTTGAAAGCAGCCTTTTTAGACCTTGAAGATATCTCAGACAGTAACAGTGCTTTCAATAATGTTAAAGAACAACTGAGATCTCCAGTCAACACCACAACAAGAACGGGACGCAGGGTACATTTTCCAAAACGTCTATGCCCTTAGTCACAGACTGGAGGGGGGCTGGTTGTGGCGGTCACTTCTTTAATAATCGGATAACCATATAATGGTGTACGCTATTATTGTTGTGCAAATCGAAAGCACTCAAATGAACAACTTCATTATCAAGCAGTGATAATGTTCATCAGGGTGTAACGGGCCAACCTGTACTGGTCTTGGCGTTGAAGACGATTTGCTAACAACAGACCTCGCTTTAAAAAGAAGACGGTACAGTTTCGCGTCAGCAGAGGATCCGTTCAGACGTACATATTTCTTCAATAATATTTAAATAAAATAAAGCTAGTCATTTTTAAACACAAGTTGTTCTCTTCATTTCTGGGTGGAGTTAGGTACGCTAAAAATTCATAGTTGTTTTCGCAATAAGCATATAAAATTCATTTTCGAAATAAGTGAAATAGTATTTGATAGTACAAATTACAAACAAACTACTTTGCTATCAAATTTAAGTCATTGCCAAATGTTCTTACACTAATTTCGAGTAACTTTTCGTATGACGTTGATATGTTAAAAATGTATATTTGCAGGAAAAACGAAGCTTTTTCGGAATTCGATGGATATTTTATATATATTTTATATTTTATTTTTTTTTTTTTATTTTATATATTTTATATTTAGGGTTATGTAGGCTGACTTAGCACAATTTAAACAGGAATTAAGATCCGTGAAGGAGTACTTTATGTGCGCTACAATGACCCAAGAAATTGTTACAGATGACCGTATAAAAACTGTGAGCGGCTGCAATTCCTCAGATTTTTTCAATAATGTATTACATGTCCCTCTGTGGCACTAAGTTGGCCTTCCGACTGCTCACCGGCTTTCAGGCTGGTTCTCAACCTGCCATCATCCTGCCCGAAGCATGACAACGAAAAGAAAACATTCATATACAGACAACACTGATACTAAAATTAACACTAGTTATGCGCATTTATAATTACTAGGGACTTGGTGTTTTCGGTCCCACCAGTTGCCCACCCTGGTGTGGCTGAATTAAGTCTTCCCTTTTTACATTTTGAGCCCCTCGTACCACACACCCGTCTCCCTCTTCTTCTTTTTTTTTCAATTGAAACGTTCACATTTTCATGGCGATACACTTAAAATAAAATGCAAACATATATTAAATTAATAATATTCAAAATTCTCGATTTTAATACAGTTTCACTACCAAGGACACCCAAAGCTATTCGTTTTGCACTATTTCTTTTCCAAACCGGAAACTGCAATCAAATTTACATTTGCATAATGCCTACGTAATTGAGCTCAGTTAAGTGCCCACCTCAGGGGAAATTCTATAGCCTATTCCCTATTGGGCAAAACATCTAACTTTGAAAATTCCTAACAAAAACACAATAAAAAAAACAAAGACACTAAGTATGACAGTAAAATTTATATCATGACAAGCCTTACATACTTATATCTTATATCTTCTCTTAATCTAACTTTATCTGTGGTCAGGAAAAAAATTTATTTCGGTGAAAATTTCAAATTTCGGAGGTAAGTTTGACTTTTCGTTGTGGTAAGTTTGGCTTTTCGTTACAAATTTACTAGTTCATCTGCGATGTCACCGCCTCGCTTCTCTTCTCTCGAGCGAAATTGAATCTTGAATTTTTCTTTTCATTTTCGTCAAATCTTGGACGTAGTTATACGTACTACCAGGACTTATCCCGGTTGTTCGGACCACGTCTTTGGGATCTAGGATTGATTACGCTCTGCCGTTGCTGTTTCCATTTTAATCTAATGGAAACTTATTTTTATTTTTACTTCACTTATTTATTTCTTCAATTATTATTGGAAGCAGCCATTCCTACCCATGAAAACAAACGCCTGACTTGTATCTGCTTTATTGGCGCGAGGTAAGGTCAGTCTCAGGGATGCACTAATAATATTAACTATCAATGCATACACACATACCTACAAACTTAACATCGATAGTATGACCAACCTAAACATCTTATCTATATGATTTATTTTGAATAATAAATAGTTTCAAATCTGGAAGAATTTGAGGTCGCCCAGACAAAATATACATATGAATCTATAAAAAAAAAACTTGTTCAAGAATTTTGGTTCCAATGACTGTAAATTTGGCTCACATCATCCAAAATAAATAATGATGCTTCATCAGTATAAACTCTTCCAGACCATCTAAATGGCATCACCCCCAGATACAATTCCTTCCCAAAGGTTTCGCCTTGTTGAAGCAGAAATAAACAGAGCTTAAGAAATCAATATTAAAAGACATCATCAAAACATAATCATCTTTAAAGCAGAATTCCAACAAAATCACCTATAAAAAATGAGTAAAGCTTAAACTGGTTTTGAGTACCGTAAGTCTAATTAAGATAAACAGAAGCAGAAATAATGAGAAACCCGTCATCAATATTTTTCTGTCAACCACAGAGTAATAGCATTCGAAACTTAAGAAAAAATTGATATAAAGAACCATTTTTGTATTAGATAATTAAGTAATTAAGTGTAGAAAAAAATGGGCTAAAGCCCCCAGAATTAAATATTTGTATCTAAAAATTTTAAAACTAAATCGAACTATCTTCGCATGCAGTAAAATACCCAAGTAAAAATTCAATAGTTAAGAAAACAACTATTTTTAAATTTTTATAACATAAAGTATTACAATATGTTTGATAACCAAAACTTTAAACAACTTTACTACAGCATGTCTCATCACACCGAACATCAATAGAGAAAAAAGGACTTTTTTAATCTCAGATGGATGTATTTGGTAAGTCATTTAATAAAATTGCTGGGTATTTAACATTTGACAATATTTAATGCAAAATTAAGAAACAAATTTAACAATGAGCATAATATAATACAATTACCCGCTTTATGATTTTGCTTTTGTCACTGGTGATACTCTTTTAATCATCGGCAAGGCGACTGTATGGGTACATTCTCTTCGTAATATACATAAAATAATTAGCTTATGAGAATTGAAATGCTGCCTTTTCGAACCAAAGTTGGCTAAGAAGTAATTACGATTGCTTTTTTTATAATTTTATTTTCTTGAAAAATACATAGTAATGGTTTATTTTAACGAAAGCATTTTATATTGTCGTGTGCAAGATAATAGAAATCAGTATACGGTGAACATTTTTATGGTTCACGATTACAAAATACAATATAGTTACCAATGTACTTAATATTTAAATTGTTATATGTCCTAAGTATCCAATTACAAAGTTTTCCAGTTTTCCAGTTTTTATATTTGGGATTCTATACAACACGTCGCCAGAGTAATTGGAGAGGGTGGAAGCGATTTGCCCGGCTATAATTGCTTTGATATCACCAGGCGTTCTTGATGGGATGGGTACTATTCCCAATTTTATTTGCGAAAATAAAGTTAATCACATTTCGGTCGAACAAAAATGAAATGCACCATCACCATCATTCATTTCATGATTTTTGTTTGATATCTCGGTAAAAAAGTTGAATACAAACTCTAACTACAAGGATTTATACCAGGGGAACAGAATCCCATAGCAGGTGTTTTTGTGGAGTACACGTCTTTTGCCCGGCTATAATTGCTTTGATATCACCAAGCGATCTTGATGAAGGGATGGATACTGCTCCCAATTTTACTTGCGAAAATAAAGTCAATCACATCTCGGTCGAACGAAAATGAAACGCACCATCACCATCATTCACTTCATAAATTTTTGGTTGATATCTCGGTAAAAAAGTTGAATAAAAACAGAAACGAATAGTAGGTGTTTTTCTGGAGCACACAATTTCTGCCAGGCTATAACTTCAAAACAACTTGACCAATTTTAGTGATCTTGGTACCACATGAAAGGTAAGAAAATGGGCTTTAATATCACCAGGCGTTCTTGATTAAGGATGGATACTGTTCCCAATTTTACTTGGGAAAATAAAGTCAATCAAATTTCGGTCGACCAAAATTAAATGCACCATCACCATCATTCATTTCATGATTTTTAGTTGATATCTCGGTAAAAAAGTTGAATAAAAGCTTTAAGTACAAGGATTTCTACCAGGGAAACAGGATACCATAGTAGGTGTTTTTGTGGAGCACACATATTTTGCCCGGTTATAATTGCTTTTATATCACCAGGCGTTCTTGATGGGATGGGTACTGTTCCCAATTTTATTTGCGAAAATAAAGTCAATCACATTTCGGTCGAACAAAAATGAAATGCACCATTGCCATAATTCACTTCATAGATTTTTGGTTGATATCTCGGTTAAAAAGTTGAATAAAAACTCTAAGTACAAGGATTTCTACTAGGGGAACAGAATCCCATAGTAGGTGTTTTTGTGGCGCACACATATTTTGCCCGGCTATAATTGCTTTGATATCAGGAGATCCTGGTGAAGCGATGGATACTGTTCCCAATTTTACTTGCGAAAATAAAGTCAATCGGTCGAACAAAAATGAAACTCACCATCACCATCATTCACTTCATAGATTTTTGGTTGATATCTCGGTAAAAAAGTTGAATACAAACTCTAAGTACAGGGAACAGATCCCATAGTAGGTATTTTTGTGGAGCACTCATATTTTGCCCGGCTATAATTGCTTTGATATCACCAGGCGATCTTGGTGAAGAGATGGATACTGTTCTCAATTTTACTTGCGAAAATAAAGTCAATCACATTTCGGTCGAACAAAAATGAAATGCACCATCACCATCATTCACTTCATAGATTTTTGGTTGATATCTCGGAAAAAAGTTGAATAAAACCTCTAAGTATAAGGATTTCTACCAGGGAAACAGGTTCCCATAGTAGGTGTTTTTGTGGAGCACACATATTTTGCCCGGCTATAATTATTTTGATATCACCAGGCTATTTTGATGAAGGGATGGATACTGTTCCCAATTTTACTTGAGAAAATAAAGTCAATCACATTTCGGTCGAGCAAAAATGAAACTCACCATCACCATCATACACTTCATAGGTTTTTGGTTGATATCTCGGTAAAAAAGTTGAATACAAACTCTAAATACACGGATTTCTACCAGGGGAACAGAATCCCATAGTAGGTGTTTTTGTGGAGCACACATATTTTGCCCGGCTATAATTGCTTTGATATCACCAGGCGATCTTGGTGAAGAGATGGATACTGTTCTCAATTTTACTTGCGAAAATAAAGTCAATCAAATTTCTGTCGAACAAAAATGAAATGCACCATCACCATCATTCACTTCATTGATTTTTGGTTGATATCTCGGTAAAAAAGTTGAATAAAAGCTCTAAGTATAAGGATTTCTACCAGGGGAACAGGTTCCCATAGTAGGTGTTTTTGTGGAGCACACATATTTTTCTCGGCTATAATTGCTTTGATATCGCCAGGCGTTCTTGATGGGATGGGTACTGTTCCCAATTTTACTTGCGAAAATAAAGTCAATCACATTTCGGTCGGACAAAAATTAAATGCACCATTACCATCATTCATTTCTTGATTTCTGGTTGATATCTCGGTAAAAAAGTTGAATACAAATTCTAAATACAAGGATTTCTACCAGGGGAACAGAATCCCATAGTAGGTGTTTTTGTGGGGCACACATATTTTGCCCGGCTATTATTGCTTTGATATCACCAAGCGATCTTGATGAAGGATGGATACTGTTCCCAATTTTACTTGAGAAAATAAAGTCAATCACATTTCGGTCGAACAAAAATGAAACTCACCATCACCATCATACACTTCATAGATTTTTGGTTGATATCTCGGTAAAAAAGTTGAATACAAACTCTAAATACACGGATTTCTACCAGGGGAACGGAATCCCATAGTAGGTGTTTTTCTGGAGCACACAACTTTTGCCAGGCTACAACTTCAAAACAACTTGACCAATTTTAGTGGTTTTGGTACCAAATTAAAGGTAAGAAATTGGGCTCTGATATCACCAGGCGATCGTGGTGAAGCGATGGATACTGTTCCCAACTTTATTTGGGAAAGTAAAGTCAATCAAATTTCGGTCGAACAAAAATGAAACTCACCATCACCATCATTCACTTCATAGATTTTTGGCTGATATCTCGGTAAAAAAGTTGAATAAAAACTATAAGTATAAGGATTTCTACCAGGGGAACAGGTTCCCATAGTAGGTGTTTTTGTGGAGAACACGTATTTTGCCCGGCTATAATTGTTTTGATATCACCAGGCTATCTTGATGAAGGGATGGATACTGCTCCCAATTTTACTTGCGAAAATAACGTTAATCATATTTCGGCCGAACACAAATTAAATGCGCCATCACCATCATTCATGTCATGATTTTTGGTTGATATCTCGGTGAAAAAGTTGAATACAGACTCTAAGTACAAGGATTTATACCAGGGGAACGGAATCCCATAGTACGTGTTTTTCTGGAGCACACAACTTTTGCCAGGCTATAACTTCAAAACAACTTGACCAATTTTAGTGGTTTTGGTACCAAATTAAAGGTAAAAAATTGGGCTCTGATATCACCAGGCGATCGTGGTGAAGCGACGGATACTGTTCCCAACTTTATTTGGGAAAGTAAAGTCAATCAAATTTCGGTCGAACAAAAATGAAACTCACCATCACCATCATTCACTTCATAGATTTTTGGTTGATATCTCGGTAAAAAAGTTGAATAAAAACTCTAAGCATAAGGATTTCTACCAGGGGAACAGAATCCCATAGTAGGTATTTTTGTGGAGCACACATATTTTGCCCGGCTATAATTGCTTTGATATCACCAGGCGATCTTGGTGAAGGGATGGATACTGTTCCCAATTTTACTTGCGAAAATAAAGTCAATAACATTTCGGTCGAACAAAAATGAAACGCACCCTGACCGTCATTCACTTCATAGATTTTGGGTTGATACCTCTGCAAAACAGTTGAATAAAAACAGAATCCAATAGTAGGTGTTTTTCTGGAGCACACAACCTTTGCCAGGCTATAACTTCAAAACAACTTGACCAATTTTAGTGGTTTTGGTACCAAATTAAAGGTAAGAAATTGGGCTTTAATATCACCAGGCGATCTTGGTGAAGCGATGGATACTGTTCCCAACTTTACTTGGGAAAATAAAGTCAATCAAATTTCGGTCGAACCAAAATGAAATGCACCATCACCATCATCCATTTCATGATTTTTGGTTGATATATCGGTAAAAAAGTTGAACACAAATTCTAAGTATAAGGATTTCTACCAGGGCAACAGAATCCCATAGTATGTGTTATTGTGGAGCACACATATTTTGCCCGGCTATAATTGCTTTGATATTACCAGGCGTTCTTGATGGGATGGGTACTGCTCCCAATTTTATTTGCAAAAATAATGTCAATCACATTTCGGTCGAACAAAAATGAAATGCACCATTACCATA
>JAHXMU010025311.1:0-11959 GCA_019455685.1 Philornis downsi
ATAAGATAGGAGTTGTGTTGCATCAGGACATTTATCAGTAGGGAATCGCCAGAAGATCCGCGAGGCTTTTATGGATCCACTCTATAATTCGGGCCGCATCAAGTGATTACCATATGTTCCTGCCTATGGTAAATGATTATGATGATCTGCTTCGCCTCAGTTCAAGATTATGTTAGAGGGGTATATTGGAATTACCTAAAAAGTGGCAAGATATTATGGAACAAAACGGTACTTATTTGAACTTAATCAGCTCATTCTAATTATACCAAATGAAGCTTTTAATGTCATGCAAAAATAGTGGACTTCTTTTTATTACACGTTAAATAGAGGACTGTTGCTATCACGTAAACATTACTCATATCTAAATCGCCATACGATTTATTTGCTTATACATCTTTGTAAACTGATTTGACATTAAATATATTAACCTTTCCCGATATGAAGTTAATTTAACGGATTTTGTTCTCGCCCATTGTTTTTTAATTTGTTTTACTTGTCATTTATTACCTCACTTGTATTGCTTGCTAATTTTGTAATTACACTCAGAACTCTCGGTTGTGATTTCAGAACTCTCAATTTTTACACTGACTTCTTAAAACTTTTAGGCTGTTCTGAGGAGCGGTTTCTATCCACTATTCCTACAATCTGTAGATATGACATATCACTTAAAAAGTCACTGAATGAACGTTTCTAACATTATTATTCACATTAATCAAAAAATCGTCATCGTTCTTCCACACTAAAGATGAAAATTGCAGGTTAAAAAATTATAAATAACATACGTGAGAAGAAACTGTATTAAATGTACATTTATTAAAAGGTATTCATCATTGAAAAATGTAAACAACTTTCACATATTTCATAAGTAAATTATCCAAAATTTCGAAACAAATTGTTACTTTTTTCGAGAAAACTGTCCACCAATTTGTATACAAATCAAGGCAGTTTTTGAGTGTTTGGTCTGACACGGGATGAACAATATGCAGGTGCAATACTATTTTTTACCACTCGCTTAACACTCATCAGAAATATTGAAAAATAAGGTGAATTTTAATTTTTCTCAAAAAAATTTATTTATTCATCACTTTCTATTTTATCTCCTTCAAGTAGTCCACCTCAGATATAATACACTTGTGCCAGCGTTTTTTCCAATCCTCGAAGCAGTTCTGATATGCACTTTTTGGTATGTCCTTGAGCTCTCTCAGCGATTAAGTTTTTATCTCCTCAATCGTCGCAAAACGCCGTCCTTTCATGGTCTTTTCAGTCTTGATTGAACTTGGCGTGATTTTTTTTGGTCTTGGTTCTCCTGGACTTTTCCATTGGGACGATTGGGCTTTGGTTTTGATGTCATAACCATATACCCATGATTCGTCAGCAGTTATGACCCTTTTAAGCAAATCTGGATCATCGTCGACGTCATTCAACAATTCCTGAGCGATGCTTATGCGACGATGTTTTTGGTCAAAATTCTGCAATTTTAGAACGAACTTCGCTGCCACGCACTTCATGCTCAAAATTTTCGAAAAGATTGCATGCATGATCCAACCGATATGCCGACATTCTCAGCAAGCTCTCTAATTATGATTCGACTATTCTCTATAACAAATTTCTTCACTTTCTCAACATTTTCATCGATTGTTGATGTGCTGGGGCGTCCAGAGCGAGCGTCCTCATTCACATCTTCTCAATCTTCTGTGAAAAGCTTTTACCACTTATAAACATTTTTTTTAATTCAGAGTACTCTCACCGTATGCCACTGTCAACATGTTCTTGAGCACTTAATTCCATTTTTTACACAAAATTTGATGCAACTTCTTTGATCCATCTTTTTCGATACCGGAAAAACGCCGAACACGCAAAACACTTACCTTATTTATGCCTCTCACAAACAAACCAAACATGCTATATGGATAAAACCGGCAACATATCTTCGAGACGAGTGTACCAACATAAAAAAATAACAATCAAAAGTCGAATGTGCGTAGCCCGCGAAATTTGAAAATTAACCGTATTTTGGAACACACCTCGTACAACATGATAATTGCAGAAATTGGGCTAGTATTACAAGTTCTCTAGGAAACTTTTTTGTAAAAGCAAAATTAATTTCAACGATGCACACCTACTCTAAGACGGAATGGAGGTATATTGTTATATCCTTAACAGCAGGTAAGTATACCTCCTTCCCTGATGAATCTAATACGAGGAAATTAATGCAAGTGAAAAAATGTCTTCCAATCAATTTGCACATGCCAACATTTAACAGGCTTCTTTTCTTATTTATATATTTGGTCAACTATCCGAAATATGGCGTATTAAATTTACGTCCAGATTTAATCCCTTTAAAGGCTAGAGACTCAAGTTATGTTATGCTCCACAAAATATTAAGGCTGACTTTACTTATCTACGTGGTGACTAAAATAGAGATAATTATCTATTATGCCCCGTACGAAGAAAACAATTCCAACACCCTTCGTCTCCTGCGCTTTTTATCCAATTCGTCACACTATGTACTTCAATAGACTGATCCTTCCAACGGAGTTTTGGTCTTCCTTTTCTGCGCCGTCCATCGATTTCGTTGTTTTTGGGTCCATTCGCACAACGAGACGTAGCCAACGCAATCGCTGTATATTAATGTACTTGACCACATCTATGTCAATATATAGCTCAAACAGCTCTCTGCTCATACGACGCTATTACTACGTTATCGGGGATGGGTCCATGTATTTTCCGAAGTATTTTCCTCTCGAAGACACCCAGCACTGGTTCACCCAGGATTCTGCACCATACAGCAAGACAGGCAAAATCAACGTGTGGTACAATTGACTCTTTTTTTGTCAAGAGAGGGCTTTATCATTGAAACTATTCCTTGGTCTGCTTATAGCGGAACTGAGGTAGATATATGCATCCATCACCCCAAAGTGTTAGTTGCCTATGTTCACACAGCGTCCCAAGCGAACAGACTCTGGTTCGTTGAAACAAATAACTTTACTGACCTTATCTTAGGATAATGCAACCTAAAAATTCTAAATTAAGGGCTAAGAAATTATATTAGCTAAATCGGCAATTTTGTGTATCCTCTACAGTGCAAAGTGATATTTTTGAAAGCTGCTGAAAGAACATGACGATTCTTCAATAATGAACGGCGATTTTAGAAAACATTTCTACTGTTAAAATTATGTTGGCATTGATGTAGATTTGATCCAGTTATTGTGTCTTAAGATAACTAGGATCTTATTCGTCTTCTTCACTGCATAGCACTTTTTCTTGTACCAAAAATTTCATATTTTAGGATTTTCGAAGGCGATCGAGCACTTTACGCCCGTCTGTCTACTGGGTGGCTGACTGACTGAATCGTGGACACCACTCAGTTGTGGTGTTAATCAGTTAACCACGTTTGCCCTTTTTATATCGTCAATTAAAAGAACGATTTAAAACTAGTACAGTAATCAACAAGTTTGAATTGTAATTTATGCAAAAAACCTGTACAGATATTTCTACACCTTTTGCATTGGTGTAGAAATTATGGGTTACAGAAAAAGGAGTTAAAACAAGCTACCTTATGAGCAATTAGGCGTGATAATTCAGTTTATTTTTTCATAATTCAGTAAATCTTTAAAGTGTAATAATAAATAACAGCATAATAAATTTTACTGATCTTCTTCTAATCGAATAAAAGATATAAACCTAGGAGTATATCTGTCATTTGTATAGAAGGTACCAAAAGGGACATGATTGTTCGATACTTGATTCAGTACAAACTACACTATAGTTATGTGTCTATTCTTAGTACATCCCGTATCTATTAGAAGAAAAAACATTTATATACATATGTATATATACGAAAAGTCAAAACAATGTTGTTAAAAACTCATGTTGTACATAGCAAACTGCAGACAGTAGCGCAATGATTAGTGCATTGGTTTTAGACTCGATACAAATATGTTTCTTTCTTTGAATACATTGAATAGTAGGGTAATTGTGAGAAGCTCATTCATATTCTGTTCATAACAAGCAATAAATTTAGTATTTATAAATTTTTGTATATGAAATAATATCTTGTATCAAAGTTTTAGCTATGGAATCAACCAATAATTGTAACCGTTATCCAAAACAACGTAATAAATTTTGACACCGTATTCGAAATAGCGAAATGGAATAAAAGAAAACGGGATTCGTTATCCGTTAGTAAAAAAAATAGTCGTATCATAACCGAAAAGTTTATATCAACATTATTGTTATCTTCTTCGCATCCAAGACTTTACTTTTATTATCTTTTTGCCTCGTTATTTTTCTTGTTATGAGTATGTATATGTTGCGCGTTACATTACGGTCCATGAAATGCGATGCATGTTTCTTCGAATTGTCTGAATTGGAAAAAAAACTGAAAGTTCTTGAAAATCCTCTCAATATATTTTTTTGCTAATGTTACCACATTCGACAATACTCGTATTTGCCTAGAAGTGTCACTTCTTCGTTCGTTCGTTGTAGCAAAACTGGTCTCCATTATATCAACTTAGAACAAATTAAGCAGTGTTAGAGCGTAATTCAAAATTAGTTTTCCTTCTACAAAGTTTTAAAAATAATAAGGACTACATTTGTAACTGGAAAATGTCGTCCTGGGGCGAACAGAATAATTACATTTCTTATTATACATTAACTGCAGCTAATTTAGGTTTCAGATTGAAGCCCAGTGCATGAATATAGATAAGGACTCCAGAAAGTAATAATCCTACTTCCTTTATTGTACTTGAATTCAGATAATTTTTTGATTTAAATCTAGCAATTTATTACCCTCCTTCACAATTTCTCCATTCTCTTATAAAAAAAACAACATATGGCGTTATTGTATGGATACTGGGAACCACTATTCCGACCGACACATTTTTTTTTAAATAATGTCCTAATTTTGTGATTGTTTATTGAAAAATACTATAAATTTCGCTAGAAAATGAGCTACATAGACACTTTTCCGGCGGTGGTTCGATTCTTCAATTGTCGATTTCTTCATTAAACAACAGCAATATAATATCGTAGTTTACAGATATATAAAGTAGGAGTGTCAAAAAAAAAAAACTGAATAATACTAAAAATAAATGGAAAATCGATTAAACTGATATGTTATGTACTAGTATGTTTATAAAAACTATATGGGTTTGTGATACTTGTCTGATAATAAATCTCTACTTCGCGGACCGCAAGTGACATAAATCGGCGAAAACGGATCAGTAGGAAAAAACACGGACTGAAGTTAGCTTTGGAATAATTAGTATTTTCAGTGTTTTTTTTTTTTTTGTTAAGTTGAATCTATATGCAGTAAGAATATTGAAATTATAATTCGATCTATTATATTCTTATTCACTTGGATATAACTAGAACTTCAACATTTCTTGATAATGCCATCGGGTGGCCAAGTTTGAGTGGCATAAAAGTACTGCTAATACTAATGTAGTGAACGTTGCCAAGGATCAGAGCCGGTGGCCTTATAAGCCATTCATTTTAAAAAAAATATTATTATGCAAACATAAAGAAGAAAAAGTGGAACCTTCCAAAACAATGGCAACACCGTATGTTACGCTATCTCAGCTGAAATTGTTAATCTAACTCCTAAAAATTGTATAAGTAATCCGATATAATATCTACACTAACCTAACAAGGATATTATAATATCCGCATGTACAAGCTAACTATGCGCCTATTCTAATTTCCCTCATTATACACTAAACTGTATTGCATCTTAACTCCCAGCATCTTAACCCCTGATATATTCACTTTACAACATTATCCTATTCTGATATTCACGTATATTAAGGATTAAGCATTAAGCTAATCCGTTTATTGCCTTTGCATGCTTGCGTCGCGGCTCGTGCTCTTGCTGAATTGAAGTTATCTCTACGTAATTCACTCAAATCAGCAACATTTATTGCTTAGTAAATTTTTAGTAATATCAAATCGTCCCTTCTTTTATGGACCTTTGAGCATTCAACACAAAATTTGCTTAGTATTTATAATAATATTTATTGTAGTGTTCAAATATTAAATTTTCTGTTCTTATTAATATTAAACAAAGAAAATATCAGTTTTGTTCTACCGGAAAATTATATCTTATTCATAAACACGGTAAACGTCATAAGAACCATGATTTAAAGATACGCACCTGGAATCTCCAGATATTTTTCTTTTTAAGAGATGCCTCTATACGATTCGAGGACAACCGTGATAAATAGAAAGCTGTCATCACTATCATTCAGGAGATGCAATAGATGGGATAGGGATACACTCGACTCGACTGACCACGACGTTAAAATTATCCTTGAAGATTTTAATGCCAAATTGGAAACGGAAGACATAATCCGAAACGAAGACATGTCCGAAAATGCATTCTACGTAGCAACAAAGTGATAATATGAACAAAAGATCGATCAGAGCGGAAAATGTAGCGCAACTCACTAAACTGATATCATCGATATAGTCACAGCCTGACGCGCCTAATCCTAATGTTATTCACACACTTTGACAACGGCTCTGCAAACAGGCCCAGGAAATATTAAAAAAAAAGAAGCCTAAATTCCTGGATGCTCCTAAAATAGGCTTCCCGAATCTCATAAGACTTGCAAATGTTCCCGTTTTTATGATTTTATAAATGATCGGCTATAGAAAGCTGTCGTTTACGTTAGGCGCTATCGAACAGGTCTGCAGGATCCCACCATGTAGGAACAGAACAGACATTAGTCTTTCACATAATATACTCGAGTGGAACTAATATGTGGTGGATAAAAAAAACTAACATCACAATAATTGGTACACACACATGTAACACCTTTTTTGTATACAGAACACTATGCGCTCAGATTCCCTTACCAGCTTCTTTTATTGTCCATACGTTGCGATATCTCGTGAAAGAACTTTTACTTCTTGCATTTTGGTAGAACTTTCTAATTTCACTTTTATATCCTTCTCCGTTATTATGTTTAAAAAAACGATTTAATGCTCGGTGATTCTCTCTATTCGCTATTTGTTGTCACATATGCGTCATCGCCTTTCGCTGCAATGCAGCTTTCCTCATCATACCAGGACTTGTCTAAGCGTTGTATTTCATAACCAAATTAGATTTTTTGCCACTGCCCAGTGTGCACACGAACGGACGCGGATCCATTTCGGATCCGTATCGGATCCGTTTTAGGTCGAAAAGACGGAATCAGTATTATTTTAATTTACGGATCCGTTTCGGATCCGTATCGGATCCGTTTTAGGTTAAAAAACGTAATCAGTTTTACTTTAATTTACGGATCCGTTTCGGATCCGTATCGGATCCGTTTCAGGTTAAAAAACGGAATCAGTTTTACTTTAATTTACGGATCCGTTTCGGATCCGTATCGGATCCGTTTCAGGTTAAAAAACAGAATTAGTTTTATTTTAATTTGAGGATACGTCACGGACCCATTACGGTTCCGTAAAAAAGCAGTTAAAAAAGGAATTGGTGTAAGTTTTTTTTTTTTTTTTGAGTAGGAGAAAAGCATTAAAAGCCAAAAGGTCAGTGTGGGACTTTCATCCACTAAAAACTCCTTTCGTCCGTACAGTCAGTGATTGGTTTGTAGTAACTAAAATAGGACACAAATGTTTGGAAATTTTTTTTGCAAGTTTATATGATCAGTATAATAATAATAATAATCATAATCTTTTTATAAATGAATTCGTTAATTTTAGTTAAATTTTGAATATTGTTTTTGTTTTTTAAAGAATAATTAAATTGTTATAATAAAAAAACTATACCAAAAAACTTAACACAAAATTAGATCATTTTTATCACAAGGTAAACCGACCCGCATTGCAGTCCGCTTTTTTGAGACGAAATGATTCCGTTACGGACCCGTTTTATTAAAAAATGCTGATCCATAACGGATCCGTTTTATTAAAAAATACTGATCCGTAACGGATCAGTATATCAAGTCCGTAACGGGTCCGTAACTGATCCAAAAAACGGATAAAAAATACGTTTTCGAATCCGTTTTTTTGGGGCGAATTTCTCCCGCAAACGGATCCGTAACGGATCCGTAACGGATTCCGATACGGATAGAAAGTACGAAGAAACGGATCCGTTACGTATCCGTAACGGATCCGTTGTGCACACTGGGTGAATATATATGTAATTTGTTGCAATTGAGTGTGTAATATACTGCAATTGAGTATGCAACATGTTGCACTGAATATGCCACATGTTTCAGTTCAATGCGCCACATGTGGCAATTCAATGCAATCGAGTCTGAGCTTTTCGCTACTGTGCGGCATATTGTAATTGAGTGCGTAACATGTTGCAATTGAGAGTGCCAGCATGTTGCAATTGAGTGCGGACAACATGTTGCGATTGAGTGTGCAGCATGCTCCAATTGGGTATGCAACATGTTCCGATTAGGTAAACAACATATTAACGAGTGTTTAATACGCACTACTGACTATATTGTTATAAAGTGTTGCCACTAAATAAGCAACATGTTGCTATTGGGTAAACACAATTCTATCGAGTGTTCAATATATGCTATTGACTGAGCAGAATGGACCCTGTCATTGCCACCATGTTACTGTTGAGTGCCAACAGGTTGGCAGTGAAAGAACAGCGTGTTGTCATTGAGAACGCAACGTATTAATTGCAATACGCTGCAACATATCAATATGTTGCTGTAGAGTGCGCGTCATGCAGACAATAAGGATGCAACATGTTGCTAGTGTGTTACATGTTGCCTTTGATTCAACAAGGTGTTGATAATGGTGGTAACGGGTGTGCAGCGTGTTGCTATTGAGTGCACAAGATGTTGCCACGTGTATGAGAAAAATTATCAGGACTATATCGATTGTGGCGTAGCAATATAGTTTGGTGGAATACGCCTATCTCGGAAGTGGTCAACTTTGTGTTGTCAACTCCCTCTGTATTTGGTTAAATACTTCTTGCCATTTATCTCAATCTCAAGCGTATCTCAGCCGTAACAAGGTGGCGATCGAGGTCCATTTTGTCCGTGCAGGTCCAAAACATTAGAAAACATTTGGTTTCCAATGTTTCGAAGCGATAGCCAACTGGTTACATTTAGAGTCATATTGCTCACGGCGACGTATCTAACCAGTCTGAATCAATAACCAGTCTCTATTTTCCGATTCTTTTGGCATTAAAATCTCACGAACAGTGGCATTCATCAACGTTTGAGAAAAAGTGGTTATGGTTAGTCCAACCTATTGGTGGCTGTCATGCTGTATTAATAAAATAATTAGATATCATTAAGAGATTATTTTCAAAAACTGTTATTTTGCAATAGAATGCGGTATGTAATGAACATAATGCAATATGTAATATCCACACACATACATACATACATAGTCCTGCCATATGTTCTGTTACACAATTTCCAGCGCTTATCGTTCAAAACTTCTTGCGGGAATAGAACCGTTAACTTTTTTTTCAGAACACATGCACTGATTAGTGAAGAATACTAGTCAGTTTGGTTTCAGTGTGCAATCTATTAACATGGAGTGGGGCGTTAAAGAGAATCGAGTCGGCGTAATAGCGTTGCATAAGTGCGGAAAGAGTGCTGGCCAAATTTTCGAGTTGCTAAAACCACTTGGAATATCAAGAATGTTCGTTTATCGTGCTATTGCTCGCTTCGGCGAATTGTCTGGAGTAGAAGACAGGCCAAAAAGTTGTCGCCCGCGCGTTGTCCGTACGAGTGCGGTAGTAAAGGCAGTGCGTGAAAGAATTCGGAGAAATCCCCTTAGAAAGCAGAAAATCATGTTCAAGGAATTGGATATATCAACCAGATCCATGTCTAGGCTGATTCGGGATGATCTGCATATGAAAACCTATCGTCAGTCCACGGGGCATCTTCTAATTCCTCAGCTAAAAAAAAATTTGGCTGGAAAGATGCAAGCGACTTTTGCAGTGGCACGCGGACAATGGCCATGAAAACATTCTGTTTACGGATGAGAAAATTTTTACCGTGGAAGAAGTTTTCAACAAACAAAATGACAAGATTTATGCCACTTCATCTAAGGAAGCGAAAAAAGTTGTTCGAAGGGTTCAACGTGGTCATCATCCCTCTTCCGTAATGGTTTGGTGGGGGGTCTCCCACCATGGTGTCACATCCCTCCATTTTTGTGAAAAGGGCGTAAAAACTGGTGCAAAGGATGTGTTAGAGGGTGTTGTGAAGGGTTTTACCAATACCCTTTTCAATGCACGTAGATGGATCTTCCAACAGGACTCTGCTCCTGCGCACAAAGCTAAAACCACGCAGGAGTGGCTCAGAGTCAATATTCCTGGCTTTACAGCAGCAGAAGATTGGCCACCAGGGAGTCCAGATCTCAATCCACTGGAGTATGCTTTGTGGTCAGATTTGGAGAATATGGCTTGCAAGACTCCCCACAGAAATTTGGGAAGCCTTAAAACAGCATTAACCAGAGCAGCGTCCTCGATCTCCCTGGAAATCGTACGTGCGGCTATAGCCCAATGGCCACACCGTTTGAAAGCTTGTGTTAAAGCAAAAGGCGGCCATTTCGAGTGAATACAATTTTTTTTAATAACCAATATTGTCTTCTAATAAATGAAATAATTTTGAATTCAATATGAATATTGGTTTTTTTTATCGCAGGACTAGGTACATTGAGCCGTCAGTAGCAACCATTTACAGATACTTTGCTGAACATACAGGCACTGACGATGCTGAAAGAGGTGGACGTCCAGAAGAGGTCATTATGAAGTTACAAAAAGTAGCTGATGAAAAAAAGTATGAAAATTTTTCTCCAAAACGGGTACTGCGTTTACTAAAAGCGGAAAAACCATCAACGAGTTACTGAATCGGAGTTGTGTTTGAAGCAGCATAAACTTAATAAAAATGGAATGATACAAATTTAAGAATTTCATGAAATCAAAAGGTAAATAGCACCACATTTTTTGCATATTTGCACTCTTCATTAAGATTTTCAAATTTTACTGGCATTGATAAGCCTACTTCTTTCTTTGTGTTCTGAAAATAAACAGAAACTGAGCAAATTTCATCTATGGAGCTAAAATACTGTAGGATATACAACAGATTTTATGTGAAGGAGAAGAGCACAAGTTAGGTTTCCTTTCTTTCATTGGGGTCGTATTTCCTGGGACAACAGTACCCACAGCCTATGACATCCGAAGACAATTGCCTTAAAACTATATGTGTATGCGAAGAACCGCATACTTTACACCTGGCAACCCTGCAGCAAATTGAAAATCGTGCTGAGGAAATCGTTATATGGAGAAGAGGAGGGAGGCAGACCTCCTTATCAAAAAACGGTTGTTGAAAGAGGAGGCGAGCTACAATATAAACAGGTATAAGGATATCGACGATGAATGAAAATTCTACCAAGATGTAAAAAGTAAATGTAATGGAACAGCACTCTTCTCCTGTAAGGATAGCAATGAAATTCTGGTCACAGAAGCAGAATAAAACTGAAAACTGAGTTCAGTTCTCGCCATTTCTCTTATACGAGTATTCGACTAAGTTTTTGTATTGGCTGTCAAATCTATAGAAATGAGAGGCAAATGTACATTTCTTTAAGAGATAAAACCAAAATGTAATGCAATAGAAAAAAGTACTACCTTGAGAAAGCTAGGAAGCTCATATATTGCAATATATGGGGTGTTTCTTCCTTTTGGAGGGCACGACGGAAACCGGAAAGTTTCGTATGAAATTTTTGGTCAGGAAGATTGTGGCCTCTTCCCACAATAAATACCAAACTATTGGAATGCAAATGCATTAAAACATGAAACACTAAGAACATTTGCGAATAATCATTCACTGGATGATGAATATACATATTAAAAAGTTTTTAGTAAACTGAGCAAATTATGTTTATCACTTGTTCCCAGAATTTCTCAGACGTGACCACTTTACACTTTTGACTAAACAAATACATACGCATATGAACAATATATATATATATATAT
>JAHXMU010025312.1:0-13237 GCA_019455685.1 Philornis downsi
TACACTACATTGCGATTTAAGATGTAATGAGTTTGTGCTGATGTTTGTAGCATCCAGAAAGACAAGGGTTACACCCTATAAAATATATATTGATCTACTCAAACTCGTTTCGTGTCAGTATGGTGACGTCCGTCTGCCTGTCCATCCATATAGTCTTGAAATCAAAGTTCAAATCACAATTTGAACTTTGGGAGCTATTAAAAGTTTGCTATATACTGGTCTAAGCCAAGGAACAATCTTCGCCCATCACACAAACTGACCATCTAACGAAGCTTGGTTATAACGCTTTTAAAAAACGTTTACATAATTTTTATTTTTGGTTTCAGAACTAAAGTTAAATAAAAGACATATAAAACTGTGGTTTCGATGAAACTTTTATTTCATTATAATGCTTGGTTTTTGCCATTATGTACGAAATACAATGTCATTTAAATGAACGTCGCTGGATTGGTTGCAGCAGATGATCATTTTGAGGTAGCTTCCAATGACTTTTTCGCACATTTCGGGCGGTATCTCGGCGATAACTTGACGAATGTTGGTTTTCAAATGCTCCAACGTTTAGAGATTATCTGCGTAAACATGGTTTTTGACGTAGCCCCACAAAAAAAAAAAAAAATCTGACGGCTTCAAATAGCATGATCTTAGTAGCCAATTGACGTCGACAAACCGTGAACGTAATCCAAAATTGGTCGTGTTGAACCATGTTTGAATCACTACTTTTGTAGCAAATTTTAACCACTTTTACTACTTTCTCTTCATGTGAAATGATTCCGTAAATGGTAAACCTTTCACTAAATAAATAACACTTCAGATGACAGGTATTTAACAGCTGACAGCTTTGCCAGATCGGCGGTTTTGAAACCACTAAATGGATAACCGTGTTAATTACTTGGGTCCAAAACAATTCCCGAAAATAGACAATATTCGTTCACGTTTTGATGTAGCTCTCACACAAATAAACCGGTCGAAGTTAATTTTGAAATGTCAGTAGTTTGAAATGTCAGTAGTTTTAGCACTTTTTATTTGTTTGGGTCAAAGACGAATATGGACAATATCGGCCCATTTTTTAGTACATACTATTTTTACTACCTATCATTTGGTTAGGTCAAGGACGATTTATGGTGAGAACTGGGCATATATGTCCGTGTTTTGATATAGTCTCACATAAATAGGCCGGCAGTTTATTATCTGTAGTATCTGTTATTGAGTTGAATCAAGAATGATTTCACTGGAAAATGGTCACAGTTTTCATTATTTAAACATAACATTTGTAAACAATATGTTCGTAGACTTGTTATATACAATTAATATATTTAGAAAAGGGTTTCCGAATAACAAATAGTTTTTGCTCTTTCAAAAATAATTTGAGGCACTTTCAAAACATGGTCACTTTTTTATAAGCTACTCTTACATAGAAAAGCGTTTCCAAAACAATACCAGTCATGTTTAAACAACGTTGATATAACCTCAAGCTACGTCCCTTCCTGTTGACTAAATAATTAAAAAATAATCGAAATTATAGAGCGATAATATAACATTCTGAAGTTATCTGCTCGGAAATTATAGAGGGGCGACTGCCAAGTTGTGTGCGTGTTATTTTAAGGGGCGTGGCCATGCAGACAATTTTCATTCACGGTGCTAAGTTTACTAAACGTCTGATGCGTATTAATTTTTTCTGAATTTAGTGCAATTGAATAGCAGATATTAGTCTGGGAATATATCGTTTAAATTACGCGATTTTCATGGAAGTTACCTGATAGGAGGCAGTTCTCCAATGGATCATATTTTTTCCAAGCATTGCAATACAAAATAGTTGACAACAGTTGAAGTTGAAAAAATTAAATATCCATAAATCGGTAAATTTGAGACACAAGAAAGAAGCATGCCAATGCGCTCTATTTTGATTTTTAAAACATATTTCATCATACTTCATCATGTTTTCCCCCTCTCAATTTTTGTTTGACAAATTTTGGTAAAATTTAGTTAAATTTAGCACGCATCATGTACAGGGTTGCCCATATTCGACGGACCCATGTTTTAAAAAAAAAATCAAAGAAAAAAATAAAAATTTGGCGGTTGGCAATCTTATTCATTTAATTTGTTCCAAGTAGATTTGTTTACATCAATTTTTGAATATGATATCTCTCAAATGGCCGCCTCTGGCGTTGATGGCGTATTGTGCCCTTTTTGCAGCATTTTCCATCGTTTTCGCCAACATTTCGGCCGGAATAGCGTCTAGTTCTTCACGAATGTTGTCCTTGAGCTCTTCTACGGTCCTTGGCTTGTTAACGTAAACCTTTGACTTCAAATGTCCCCACAAGAAGAAGTCAGCGGGCGTCAAATCGGGCGAACGCGGTGGCCAGTCCAAATCACCACTTTTCGACATCAAACGGCCCGGAAACAAATTCTTCAGAAAATCGATTGTTATGCGACTTGTGTGCGGTGGAGCGCCGTCTTGTTGAAACCAGAACTGCCTCATACGCTTTCGACAAATAATTGGCATCACAAAATTGGTCATCATGTCGCGATAACGCTCCTGGTTGATGGTAACAGCATGGCCATTTTCGTTTTGGAAGAAAAACGGCCCAATGACCGTTTTCGCACTAACGCCGCACCAAACTGTGACTTTTTCGTCATGAAGAGGCAATTCTTGAATCTCCTGAGGATTTTCAGTGGCGTAAATACGGCAATTTTGCTTATTTACGGTCCCATTCAATGTGAAATGGGCTTCATCGGACATGATAATTTTGTTCCAAAATTGCTCGTCATCATCGGCCATTTCGATGACTCGTTGGGCCCATTCCAATCGACGAGGCTTGTCCGCAGGCAACAATCTTTGCGTCAATTGAATTTTGTACGGGAACAAATGCAAATCAACGCGAATAATCCATTGTAAAGTGGGCCGAGCCATGCCCAACTGCTGAGAACGGCGTTTTTGGGATGTTCTTGGGGACCTCTCAACACTGGCTCGTACGGCAGCGATATTCTCGGCCGATCGCCTTGGTCGACTTTTATTTGGCCTCTTCGGATTAGAAAGAGCCTCACCAGTCGAAAATTTTTCGTATAAACGCTTAATGGTGTTCTTAGAAGGCGCACTTCTCACATTTTTTAATATTTTAAAAGCACGTTGAGTTTGCACAATTGACTTCTTCTGATGAATGTAAATTTCAACTATTTCAGAGCGCTCGCGTGGCGTGTATTGTTCCATGGTAAAAATCTGCTTGGACTGACGCTTCAAACGCGGTATGTCATTAAGCGATCTGACATCTCTGTCAAAAGTTATGGCGTTGCCAGATGGGTCCGTCGAATATGGGCAACCCTGTATGTATAACTCTGTGAATAAAAATGGAAGGCATTGCCTCACCCGCACAAACGACTGATATTACCTTTGTATAGACTTAACTTCGAATCTTTCGAGCTCTTGAACTGAATTCGCCCAAATTCCACACATACCATATATTTAATAAGCTTAATTCCGAGAACGAAAATGGACCGTATTGCCGCGTCCATTTGAGAACCTCCAAATACGAATTGAATGACTTGTCAAATTGTAATTTTCTCCGTGTAAGTAATAATTCATAATTTATACAGCTGCCTCCCATATCACTAAATTTAACCCATATACTCCTAGAAAAAATTGATCTTTAATTATGCATTAATTATATGTACTGGTTTGATATGATTGCCGTATTAAAAACTTTCATATACCTTCACCCTACGACCCTTTGCGTTGCTGCAAAAGTGTGAGTCATGCCAGAAGTATTTGTAAGGTTCTTTTAAAAAATTGCTTTGATTTAAAGCACAATGAAAGAAGTAAAATTATAACGCCTAAAACTTACGCAGAGAATACTTCTTTCTGCTAAATCTACTAAATTGTATTTGTGGTACTCTAAGAGGCGTGGCAATGTGGGCAATATTCATTCGCACCATTTAATGGCTGATTCGGCCAATTTGTATGGGAGGTACCAGAATAGGTGCGCAACGTCGCCCATTTTAATTCCCGGTACTTAGTTTACCTAATGCATGATATATGTCATAATTGACTGTATTCAATAGAATTGCAAGAAGACATTAAGGTAAGAACACATGGGAGAAATTGAACATTTGTATGGGAGGTACCAGAACGGTTACTTAATAGTTTTTTTTATTTTTTTGAAGTTTTGTAGAGAATTTCAAATTATTGCAAGGGAAATAAACTTAAACTACTCCGGGCTACTAGTTGGAAATTACAGAGGAAAGATTGCATTTAGGAAATTCGTATGGGAATTACCAGACATAGTGTGACAATGAAAATCTACTTTGCCATAAAGTTGAGTTTGATAAAGTTGACCACATTTAGTGGAATTTAATAAAATCTCTTATATGCACTTAGGAATACACGGGATATTAGAAGAAGTTTGATTGCTCGATAGCTTTTTCTAATTTTGTCTAGCACTACAAACTAATAAAATCTCCAAAATGTAAGTTGCTGTAGTCTACGAGGGAGAAGATACAGGGGAAAATTGATTTTTTTTAAATAGGTCAATTTTTATGGGGGGTACGGAAAGGGGTGTGCGGATATAGCTCATTTTCAAGAAAGTTCAGTTTCATTTTTTCTTTGATATTGTAGGTTTATTTAGAAATGGATTGTGTAGTTGTTACTGATTCATATTCGAAACAACAATTTACTTTATACTTCGACTATTATTAGAAGAAGTTTAGTTAGTCGATCGATTTTTTTTCAATTTTGCAAAGCATTACAAACTAATAAAATCGACAAAGAAGAAGAATTGATTTTTTTTAAATAGGTCAATTTGTATGAGAAGTACGAGAGGAAGTGTGCCTATATAGCTCAGTTTCAAGAAAGTTTTGTGTCATTTTGTTTTTGATATTGTTGATGTATTTAAAAGTAAACTGGATACTTGTTACTGATTCATATTCGAAACAACCATTCACTACATACATCGATTTTGTTTTCACCTGAGACGAAGCTATAAACCTACATTGATTCGGTTTCTTTATCAAAACTTAATGAAACAGTGCAGTTTCGTTTCTTAATCTAAAATAGTCGAACTTAGCAAATCTTATGCAATTTTGTTTCTTGGCAGAGAAAAAGGGACTGGAATGTTTGTTAAAAATTTAAAATTTTTTACATTTACGATACCAGGCTATCAGAAATTTGCACAGATATTTAGAAGTTTTGTATGTTTTTTTAATTGAAGTTTTTAAAATACAAACAAAACATTCCATAAACTAAATGGGTGCAGTAATTTTGGCTACATAAATTAAGGTTTTTGGTAATTTCAGTTTGTACAACAATTCATTTCATACATCGGATGGGGTTTTCACTTGAAACGAAGCTGTAAACCTACATTGATTCGGTTTCTCTATCAAAACATAATGAAATAGTGTAGTTTCGGATCGTAATCTTAGTTTGAAGTAATAGAACTAAAGAAAACTTATTTATTGCAGTTTTGTTTCTTGGCAGAAGAAAGAAATTTGCTAAAAAGTTTAAATTTTCTACATTTACGATACCAGGCTCTCAGAAATTTGCACAGCTATTTAGGAGTTTTGCGTGTTTTTATTGAAGTTTTTAAAATACAAACAAAATATTCCATAAACTGAGTGGGTAATGAAAGTGTTCATAAGTTCGGCAACGTAAATTCAAATTTTTGGTAATATCAGTTTGTATGTGTAAAACTGAAACAAAGCTTTTTCCTTTTTTACAATTTCCTTTCGATTATCTGAAGCAGAATTACGACTGTGTATAATTCAAATTCGGAAGCTAGAAACTGAAACTAATCCATACTATTTTCCCTGCGTAAATTAGACATTTGCCTTCTTCTCTTTTATGTTATCTTTGTCAGTAACATTTTAATTCGCGGCGGCTGGCAAGCTTGTGACATGCATCACGTGTCGCCGTTGCAGGATATGGTTTATTTGGATAGCAACTAAATAGTAGCGTTGAAAATTACATTATTTTATCTAGTATTAAATTTTATGCATAATCAACTAAAGCGAATTTTTTTGTTAACTAGAAATTTATTCTGGCATATTTGTTTTTCTCTGGTGTGAGTATTCATTTCACATGTTGGGTGACCGTTAGCGTCTAATTCGTTTGCCTGCTACCGTCCCACTGTATACGGATTAGTTTATTTACATATAAGTTTAGGCAACAATTTGAATACACAGATTTTGGGCTAATTTAGTTCATTAATATTTCACCTTATGTGGGAAACCCGACAAGCAGACGACGTACAGACAGAAAAATAGATTGATATCAAACAACAGATTTTATTGAATGCAAAACTGCTTTTGTTTTAGATAGTCGTATAAAACAATAAATAAAGATTTTTTGTTATTTTATACCTTTGATGTTGTGTTATGTGTGATTTCGATGGCTTTTTTTTTTTTGTAAAATATTAATGCAAAATATTAAACAAAACGCTTTTGTTGATGATGATTCAAACGAATCATAAATCAAAACCGTAGAGGAAAGAAAGTTTTCTTAAAGCGCCAACTAGAAGAATACAATTTGATTAGAATATCGGGTCAAAGTGAAAACAAAAAAAGTTATAAAAGGAGAAATCAAAGAAGAAAGTTTTTAATATAAGAGTGGTTGGCGTTGATAAAGGTTCAAACAAAATGGTAAGTTTTCGGAAGATTTAGGAGACATTAAGAAACTTTCAATTATGGAAATGTTTTCTGTTGTTCTTTTAGGTAATAAAATTGTTTATTCTGAGTGCTCTGGTAGGCCTGGCGGTGGCTGATGTTAAGGAATTGTCACGAGAGTACTTGCCACCTCCAGCAGAAGTTGCAGCCAACGTTAATCATGCTTATCTACCACCCAACACAGAAGATGTTTCCGCGCAGCCTTTGCAAGATGAAGTGCAGGATAATAATATTGAAACGCCTGTAATGAAAGCTCAGACTAGGCAAGCTGGTGCCGGTGGTTTTCCTGGCGGTTTTCCTGGTGGATTCCCTGGCGTCTTTCCCGGATCATTTCCTGGATCCAGCCCTCAGGTCTTTCCCGGACAAAACTTTGTTCAACCCGGATTCCCCGCTCATGGATTCCCCGGTCAAGGCTTCCCCGCCCAAGGTATCCCTGGTCAAGGTTTCCCCGGCCCGGTCTTTCCAGGTCAAGGATTCCCAGGAATTCAGGGCAGCTCAGGTTTCGTGGATCCTGGCTTTGGCCAGGGCTTTCCTCGACCCGGTTTCGGTCCAGGTTTTCCCCAGCCTGGCTTCCCCCCTTTCTTTTCAGAGCAATTGAAACAAGAACGAAACCCTGAAAGTGAAGATGAAAAGAAAAGCGTGCGCATCTCCCAAGATACAACTTATGACGACAACAATGGCGGATACCTGTACAATAAACCCAGTAAAATTTTTTGACTTGGATTAATGGAACGGTCAGGCTATTCTGCAAACAAATAAAAACCGCAACAAATGACTAAGACTTTGTATAGTTTTTTTCCTTATACAGATAAATTTGTATGCAAATTAAACGCCCTATTTGTGCTTAAACAAAACACAAAAAGTGATGGCCATAAATATTCTATTGTTCATATTTGTGATTTTGGCACACAAAATTGATCTCTTCTGCAGCAGATTTTTATCTGTGTTTTTTTTTTGCTCCTAATTTACACTTAACTATTGCAAGAAATCCAGCGACACGAACTTGGAATTTGAATGATTTGTTGGTGGTAACATTATGATCGCCACCGTCATCATCATCATCATTATCACCTTCTTTAACAATGGAGGAATTTATCACTTGTCAGCACTTTACGGCTGGTAATTTAATTATTTGTAAGCATCGTCATTCACTACCAATTGAGACGCTACCACTTTTTATTGATTAATGTGTCATAACGACATTTACTTGTGCGATGTTCGATCGATCGATATCAGTCGCTCATAGTGGATTTAAATGTGGGTCAGTTGTTTTACTTAATTACAGATTACGTAATTCCATTGTAAGTGCAAAATTCCGCTTGACATGGGCGGAAGGCATCATCATAACTAATACGCTAGTCAAATAAATTCAGGTCAATGGAAACCCAATAAATTCAGCAACCTAACACATAATCGCAAAATGATTTAAATCTTTAGGCATTTGGGTAAAACATTAAGCTAAGTTATCGCTCAAATTAACAATATCAGACAGAAATTACAGTTAGGTATACTGAATTGGAAATATCGAGAAAATGATAAAGTAAATGATACTACTCTTTACGCATTTGAGGACAACATTAAACTAAGCAATCGCCCACATTAACAATATCAGACAGAAATTTCAGTTAGGTAAATTGAATTAGAAATACCACCACTCCATGTTATTTTCCAGAAATTTAAAATAATTGAGTGGTAGTTAATGTAAGAAGCCAACTACCTGGCAATATTTTATACAGAATTTTCGACCAATTTCAATCGCTCTAAGATAGCATTACTATGTCCATTGTCCGGTCAGATATAAAAGAAATAGACTGAAAGTAGAGCCAACCATGTTTCCAGGAATTTGAAGTTCCGGCTACTCCAACATTTTACATAATATACAAATGACAGTCTCTCTGTAGCTAGCGCGCCCATATGACGCCGTATCAGAGTTTTTTACAAAACAATTTAATGTACGTTTCACATAGCAAGTAATCATGATCTTAGTGCACACCTTACTTTGTGTGATAGTCAACTATTTGCAAATCAGAGAATATTTTTGAAATTATTTGCTCCTGAAATATATACATGTACATTTTAGTTTGCCATTTACATTTGTTGTTTGGCACTCGTTACAAATTTTATGAATCAATATATATATATTGGGCTAAAGATCAATCGAACCATCTAGTAACTGGTTCCCTTCGAAGTTTCCCTCAGGACAGCCAGTACATTTAAAAATAATGTAAAATAACTTTATCTGATAAAGCGAATAATTAGAGGTCTTAAGACCGGAACGATGTTAACTTATCCTCAAAGTTTGAATGGTAAACCTCACCTTTTTTGGCATGAAGGTTGTGGTTGTGAGAAAATGTACCCAGTGGGTCACTTTTGATAACCGAAACTAACGCTGTGGGTGAACTAAACGTAAAGTTATGGGTACATATATATATATATATGATATATATATACACATATATATATTCATTATTTATTTCATATATGGAAATAACAAACTATTCGGGAATTCTCCCTTCAAAAATGCCGGTATGTATTTCCTAAGCACAAACAGCAAATGTGGAAGTTAAACCCAGTAGTTTGCAAAATTAATTCCGTCCACTGTGAACTTATCAATATTTATCAATTGTAGTTTTTGTTTATTTTTATTTATTGTACTATTAAGTTAAGAAATAACGCTGTGCTTGTTTATTTGATGAATGATGGAGTTAATCAAAAAATATTGGGATTCATATTAAATTAAATATTATATTTAAAACAAACCATAATCCCTCTTTTTACAATGTCCGAACTCATAATGAATAAATAACAAAAAATCAATTAGCGAATTTAATAACATAATTAAAATGTTAAACGTAAACCATAATTTTCGCTTTGAAATCCATGGCCTTAAGCCGAACAAATAACAGAAATCAATTAGTGAAAAATTTATTAATAACTTGAAAAAACTCGATCACGAATTATTCGCATGAGAAATTTAAGGTTTCCTAGTACCAGGTTATTGCAGGTGAGGAAAAATTAACTATCGATAGGAAATCAACTTTCAATTTTCTTATATTACAATCGTAATGCAGCAAGGGAATTATCTGCCAGAAAAATGAATGCCCCACTGTTATTTAAAAAAAAAATACATTAGATATGTGATATTATGAAATAGTCAAAACAAAAATTACAGTAAATCTTGAAGATGAAGCAGAAGTGAACTAGTTATGCTTTGTACTTCGGCAGCAAAAAAAAAAAATTACATATTTTTCTTGGAAATTTAGGAAAGCTTTTTCTTTTCGGTGGAAAGGCTGTTCATTTCTTTAATTTTTGTTAATTTCTTAAGGCTTTACAACATTTCAATTAGTTTAAATCACAAAATTGGTAGTCGCCCTGCGATTCATGTTGAATCTCTTAAATCGCTTAATAACGGTGTTCCCTGAACGATCTTTTGAGTTTAGGAATTGACCGGAGGTTACTGTGCTTGTGGAGCGATATTAGAATTTTTGGCGCATTATAATTGTGCAAACACCAAAACTTGTCTCCCATTAAGTGCCGCTTTTCTTTCGAATAATTTTAGTAAAAAAGGTGCATAACATTCAAATAAGGAACAAAATGATAAATAATAACAAAATAATAAATAATTGAGTAATATAAGAAATAATTTAAATAAATTGTTTGTTGACAGTTTGGCCTTTGGGAAGGAAATTCTAAAGCAGACATAATGGAAAAAATACCTACCAGTCTAATATTGATTTTTGAACGACTTTGACATTTTTGCTCTTGTTTCAATATCGGTGCGATAATTGTCTGATTAAACGATTATTTTTAGATCATAAGCACAAGCCCAACTCTCATATCTGGTAGTATTACGTTTTATAACTTGCTGTTAGTCAAAAATCACCTTTTCGCAGATTTGAACGGCTTTTCTAAGAAAAGTTGAGTTTTTTTGGTATCAATCGAGATCTGATGTCTCAAATCCGAAATGATCTTTTCTGAAACGGAGTTGAAATGCATTGGAAATGGCAACATCATGGAAAGGGTTCCTAATAGCTAATCGACAGTTTTTGAGTACCATATATTTGATTTGTTGTACGTCACACTCATCGGTAGAGGCGCTCTCCGTCTTTAACTCGCACTCGGCCATCTTTCAACTGTTTATGGCACTTGTAAATATTTCTCCCGAGAAATATTTCCACACAGAAACTTCATTTTCAAACAAAAAAAAAGTTTCGAAAGCCAAGAATTGTATGACAGTTTCCCAACTAGTGTGTTGATTTAAAAGAAAAAATCTGTAATCAGTCTACATCATAGATCATTATACACTGTTTTTTATACATACATCGAAAGTACAGGAATACAAAAATATGACGAAACTCTCCATCAGCTTTAACATGATACGGTCGCAAGTGGCTCTAATGTATTGCACCAAATGCCATAATTATTGTACTGAACAATAACCAGAACATTTATTTCGTTTCAAGCCAATAAAAGATGTATTCAGTGTTTACTTCAAACATCCCTGTATTAACCTTTAACGTAAAACTTTCGGTGTTTCGGTATTTTGTTTAAGTCCAATAATGCAAAACGTAATACGTTTTGTATGCGAAAAAGCTTCCAATTGTGGTTAAACGAGTTCTGAGACTACTGCATAAAGGAACAGCGATGATAATTTGTACAAGCGGTATTCCGTTTGCAGAATTTGAATGCATTTTGTATGGGAAAAGAAATTCCATTTGAGATCACTACTGAACGCTCCAGACATGGAGTAACCAAATTTTACTAACACATTTGCTCAATAAAAACATTGCATGCCAAATATCACAATACTCATGACAACTACTCATCCAATTCCAATTGTGTTGCAAAATTGATTGAAACGTCAGTGAATTTAACATTGGTTTACCGTAGAAGATAAATACTTTCAATTTTATGACCATTCAGTACCACTTATGTCGTGCTGTTATGTAGTTCTAGCACTTCGTTTTCGGATACATTACGACAAAATAGATTATTGTTTAAATTTTTACGATTATATTGTGAAAATTGAAATAATGTCCCACCTCTTGGAAGCAATCTACTGTGATGATTAGATGAACTAAACAAATATTTTAAGGTATCATCTTTAAGGTACTATTTGAGAAATCGTCAAACAATCTTGTAATCTTACTATTGAGGAGCGGAATACGTTTCGATGAAAGCAGTGCAGTATAGAATGCAAACTTCAGTACACTTTCATTAATTTTCCTTTTGCATTGAGGCAAAAGTGTGTCAGATGGAGCGAGGTAAGTTGTTAGATTCCCCTGAACAAAAGTTCTGAATTCCTGCAAAATACTGAACTTAGTACAATTGAATGAAAGATGTGAATCCAGACGTATATGGACTAAATAAGATAATTTGTAGGGGCAGTACCAGAAACGGCTGAGCTATCCACTAGATTTTTTTCACATTTTATCAAACACTACAATTAAATGATCTTTACAAAATTTTGAATAATTACAATTTCCGCTTTAATTCCAATGCTTGAAGTATAATTTTGTAATATATCATTATCCACTTAGCGCTTTCAAAACTGCCGGTTTGGCAAGGCTGTCAGCTGTTAATTATCTATCCTCCGAAGTGTTATTTATTTAGTGAAAGGCTGGCCATTTAAGAATTAACAACCACAGAACGGGTAAGAATAGTTAAAACTCACTACAAAAGTGACGATTCAAACGTGGGCTTTGAATCGATTAAAATTTTCTTCAGCGACGAAGCTCATTTCTCAGTCGGTGGTTACATCAATAAAGAAAATTGTCACATATGGGGCTAGGAGAATGCAGAAGCCATTGCATCCTGAAAAAGTGACTGTTTGGTGTGCATTATGGTCCGAAGGTGTCATTGGTCTTACTTTTTCTAAAATAACGCTGGGTGAAACTCAAAAGGGTCCACTGTTGCAAATAGTCCAGAAGCATTTAAATGACATTGTATTTCGTACATAATGCCGATGTTCAAGCATTATAATGAAATAAAAGTTTTATCGAAATTATAGCTTTATGTGTGTTTTATTTAACTGAGAACGTTAACCTTGGAATGTAAAATGGATAACCCTATGTTTTGTTTCAAATTTTGTGGAGAAGATATGAAATGTTGAAAAGCGTTTACATCTCTAGGTATAAATCGATAAAAATTTGCCAAGGGACAAACCACAAAAAACAAAAAAAAAGAAAAAAAAAACAGAAATGTACATATAAAGACATATGAAAACGATTTTAAATTTGTTTAAATATTTTTCTATTTGAATTGAAGTTTCATTGTTTTTTAACTTTATATGCACATTATGGCCAAATGTCGGAATCAAACCAATAGCTTCCATACGTATTTTGCAGGGTTACATTCAAACTAAAACATTTGTAAACAAAAGCGTGAAACCAGTTTTAAAAGAAGCACAAAATTTTAAAAAGTGCGCAAGACAGTCATTGCTAAAGTCAGAGGTATGAGCGGTATACAAATAAAATAATCCGTAACACATACTTTGAGGCGAATGTCTGCCGAAAACTTCCTCTGCCTTTGTTACTGCAATGGTGCTGTTGATTTAAGTTAAACGATTAAAAACGTTTTATGGTTT
>JAHXMU010025313.1:0-34287 GCA_019455685.1 Philornis downsi
CTACAACTACAACTACAACTACAACTACAACTACAACTACAACTACAACTACAACTACAACTAAAACTAAAACTACAACTGCAACTGCAACTACAACTACAACTACAACTACAACTACAACTACAACTACTACTACAACTACAACTACAACTGCAACTGCAACTACAACTACAACTAATAATAATAATAATTAAATAATAATAATAAATAATTTTTTGATCAATTTTATTATTGTTTTTGGGCTATCGTTTTAGCTGATACTTTTTATATTTCAATTGCTATGTAACCTCTCATTGGAAAGCAGTACCTAAAAAAAGCATCAGCTATCGTAAATTTCCATGGTAATGACCGAAAATTGGTTGATTACATGCCGTAGAGCATGAACTATTGACCAAGAGGGAGGGTACCATTTCCATCATATTGAAATAAAATTATATTTTTTTACAGAAAGTAAAATTCAAAAGCTCTGTTCGCTATAATAACACTACTGTGTTTGTATGTCTCAAAATAACTATGTTATGTTTTTATGAATTACCATAATTTAAGCTATCTGATAGGGGTCACGCGGTCCGGATCCGGGCCGTAGACCCATTTTATGCGGACCTTTTGTTAACACAAAATATTTTACATTTAGTTTGTTTCTTTACTTTTTGGGTAAAGTTCTGATAAATGAGAGTAAAAGTAAAACTATCTCTCGAATAGTCATAATTACCCAAAAGTAAAGAAACGCAAAAAAAAAAACACTTTTATTACCCGAAAACAAACAAAACATATATTTTACAACAAATCTTGCATTTCATAAGCACTATTTACTCATTTCTTCATTATTAATTTGCAGTTTCAAAAAAATTTTTACTTGTGTTATTTTTTTCACAACCAAACCTTGTCTTTTTATAGTGACGTTTCGAACAGTTGTTGTTATTTACTTTACCCAAACTTTCCCCAAGGAAAACTCTGGGATATTTGGGAAAAAGAGAAACGCATTTTGACTTTAAGAGAAACAAAAAAGCGCTCTCATTTGCCCAATTTTTGAGTAAAGAATAAGGTAGACTTAAAAAAGCTTTTGTCAGTAACTACCGACGGAGCACCAGCTATGGTTGGGGCTAAAAAAGGACTAGTTCACCTATTGAGAACCAGTGAAAAATGTAATGTTAATTTGATATCTTACCATTGTATCATTCATCAAACTGTGCTTTGCTGCAAACTTAATTCTAATCTCGAGAGAATTATGCAGGAAGTAATAAAAATAATAAATTTTCTTCGGGCAAAATCAGCACTAAAACATCGTGAATTGAAAATATTTCTTGACGAAGTGGATGCTCAATATGACGATCTGTTACTGCATAATAATGTGAGATGGTTAAGCAAAGGCCGCGTTTTACAACGATTCTTCTCTATTTGAGAAGACTTGAAGACATTTATTTTCAAGATTGATCAGACGTCAACAAACAATTTCGTAAGTTTTCTTAGCGATAAAGAAAACGTAACTTCCATTGCGTTCTTATCAGATATTTTTAAACACATCAATGATCTGAACCTTAAACTTCAAGGCAAAGGAAAGCTTGTATGGGAGCTACTGACAGAAGTAAGATGCTTTTTGAGAAAACTCGATCTTTTTAACATCGGCCTTGATAATGAACGCCTGCACTTCCCTAATTTAAAAAAAAATTACGTTGACAACGAGCTTGATGTCCGCCAATACAAGACGTTCATTAAGGATCTTAAATCAGAATTTGAAAACAGATTTACTGATTTGAAGAAAATTGAAAATGTGGTCGTCATCATTAGTAACATTTACTCTCTGAATCCTGAAGGTGAATGGAGCAATGAAGCTGCAAATATTTTCGGGAGTAATAAAGCTGCTCTCCAGATGGAAATGATAGATTTCCAAGAAAATACAATTTTAAAACACCAAAAACAGGAAGTTTCTTGTCAAGAGTTTTGGATAAAATTTGTTTGTGATAATAAATATCCAGAATTAAAAAACTTAGCCTTAAAACTTCTCACTTTGTTTGGGTCAACATATGTTTGTGAAGCAGCATTTTCTAAGATGAACTTCATTAAAAATAAATTCCGGAACAGACTCGCCGTTGAACATCTCCAAGATTTAATGACAATAGCCTGCACAAATTATACTCCAAACTTCGGACGGATAGTCCAAGACAAAAAATGTAATTTTTCTCATTAATATTGTAAAAACCCTTGGTACATACTTCTTTTTATTCAAAACATTTGTTTAATATATACATAATAAAATAATTCACCGGAACCCATTCGTTTTAATATTATTAAAATAGTTAGTAGCTAAGACATAGTATTTAAATAGTTAAGTTTATTACCATCCGGACCGTGACGGTCATGATTTTTTGAAAAACGGACCCCTAATGAAAGAAGTTGGTGATAGCTGCTATCATATATAGGTAGTTCAATGCCAAATTATTATTACATTCTTGTAGTCTCTACTTCCACGTACAGTATTAGTTGAAGAGTTGCCGATTATTCATCAAATAGAAAAAAAATAAAATACAAAAACTACAAAAAAACTCAACATATTTCTAACTGAATTTTAAATCAGAAAACTATAAAATACTCGTAAATTTATGTTCGCGTATATAAATGTAAAAACATTTTCAACCGTGATTTGCACGAAATAACTTACAGGGTCCGTTGATATTTGTTTGTCACCCAAAGTGTTGGATAAATATCGCTTTCTGTTAATACAATTCTGTACTGTAGCATAAATACACCTGGCACATACAACTTTTTCACTTAGAAAACTTGACCAGAAAGGGAGAATAAAAATCGAAACAAATGAATAAACAATTAACACCTAAAGAGAAAATGGACAACTAATTTCTTTTATGTGCACAGAATAAAAATAAGAAAATGGTTAAGGCAAAGACGTGTCGGGGTGAATGTCCTGAATTTGAGTGAAAGTAGAGTGAAATGTAGAAAACACGTTCTTTAGATGTAAAAAAAAACATTCTTTGTTTGCGTATTTCTGTTAAGAAATGTTGAAATGTTTCCTGTCTGTAATTACACCCATATCAAGAAGAATACACTCCATTCGTATTTTACGTGGGAAAAAGTGTAAAGAGTAGAAGGAGACGTTAGGTATCTTAAAGTAAAATCGACAACTAATTTCTTAGATTGGAGTCATGTAACTAACAATATAAATATAGAAAAAACAAACTAGATAGTAATTTCAGTTAGGTTAGCTGAACGTAAACCTGACTATCTTTCGCTTTGGTGCGAAAATGAAAGGGGTGGTAAATCATTAGGTTCTTATCAAACAAAAAATTGTGAATTAAAGCACAACAAAAGAAGCAAAATTACAAGTTTTTGAAATCTTCTGCTTTTAAATTGTTAAGAAGTCACTGATTTCTATTAAAATTTCCAATTTGTTTGTGTCTTACCAGAAAGGATGTGCAAATTCTCGGATTTTAATCCATCCAACGCATGATGTGTGGAGAATTTGATAGAATGCAATTCTACTTTTTGTAAGATATTAAGCCAGTATTATATGGTTTAAATGGACAATGGACAAAATTTTAAGTTACTGTAGTCTACGAATGAGGGGATAAAGGGAATAAATTGAATTCCGGAAAATTGATCAATTTTTATATGAAGTACTAGAAGGAAAGCGTCAACGTAGGCCGGATAAGATGTGGTAAAATATTTGGATGTGCCAAGTTCCAAGCAATCTTATGAAGATTTTCGACCGTTCTCGAGTCTACCAGCCACCCAGCCACAAACCTATATTTTTTGGACAAAATTTGTTCTCTGAAACGCCGCATTATGCCCATCTAATATACTTTTTTACCATCTGACCTTTTGTGCAACGATTTCGAGACCACAATACCGCAATAATCAAAAAGAACACTCAATTATTATCTTGACTTTTGACCGATTTTATCGTGCTTTTTTTCTGTGCAATTACGAAGCTTACACTAACCAACAAGGTTTTGCATTGAAGCAACCAAATATCTTTCTTAGGGTAATTTGGTGGACTGAATTCGAATCTGTAATTGGGTTTTCTCTGTAACGTCAAGTTTTTGCAATACAAAAAAAAAGGTTTTTGTTCGTTTTTTTTTACATAAAAAATCATTAGTTTATTTAAAAATCAATGGATTTTCATCATTCAATAGCTTCCTGATCTGAGGGCCAAATATACCTTCTTTGATTTTAGCATATAAAATTTTAGGAAAGCCCGCTACAAAATATTTAAATGCTGCACCCTCTTTGTCCGGAGCCTTGACAAAGTTCTTAAAAAGGGTCATTTATGTGCAGTGGCTGAAGAAGAACGTCATTTGGATCAATTAATGGTTTATTTAAAATGTTTTGTTTTCGTGGTGATTACTCAGTACTTTTTGGCCACTCTATTCTGACGTAATCATGACATATAGCGCGACTATCCAATAGACAAAGGAAACAACAATATTTTTTGAAACCTCCTTGCATACCAGTCAACAAACTAATGACCTGAAACAGATTAATTTACAGTTGTTCGCGATGGTTTATACTATATATGCAATGTAATTTAAATCACACACCTTAAGGTCACCACAGATCTTCCATTTATTATCGTTGTATTTGAGCAATGTCAAAATTTCAGTCATTGATTCGTAATTTTGCTCAATTGATCATTGGTATGGATGGTTTTTTCACTCCAATTATGCAAAAGAAGAGCCTTTAAACTGCACTTAGAGCCATCAATAAATAATCTCCATTCAGTTTTATCATATGCCTGGTTCATTTTTTGAAATAAAGCATCAACATCAGTTCAGTATGGAATAGAGTTTCTTTTCAAAGCCTCTATCTCTACAGACTGTTACTTTTGTCCCAACTGAAAAATGTTCGAAATTGAATAGAAATATATCTCATTGCCATTTGCAAACGCCATTGCAGCTATTGCAAAACATTATCGGTGTCCACGGTTTGTTCAAGTTTCTGACAGCAAAACCAAAATTATGTAAATATGCATCTTTTAATGATTCTGATATTGAATATCCTTTTTTCCCCACCAAATATTCACCACGCACATAGCAAAGATCTATTAAATCAGTAATCAACGATCTCCTTGACACGCTACTATTATGAAGATTTAGAATGAATGTAGGCTTCTGTCAAATTAATAATTGTGAAATTGCAGTGTCAGTATTGATTGTTTTACAATATTGCCAGCATGCGATAAAAAATTAATAAGACGTGATAGTCCAATTTTTATTACAGATTCGAATTCAGCGCACCCACATTAGTTAAAAAACATGCTTCGTTTCCACAATAATTTTTTCCAAATTTATAGACCAGTGTTATTGACTGGTTTGCATGCCAAACACATAATCCTATGCCCAGCCATCTCCAGTTACAATACACTCTATGAATTGACTCGTTCTGGAATACTTACGTAATACGTGATTTCCTAAAGAAAAATTCAGGTCTTTTGGAGCTAACCCAACTATCGAGTGAAATAGAACGAATTGATTCGGGAGGCGCAAGTTTATCGATCATATCTCTCAAATTTACTTCACTGTGTCATTAAGTTCAATGGAAGATGTTTATGGTCGATTAGAGAGTCAAATCTTGTACCGCGTTTCGACATACTTTGAGTGTACTGTACCGCTCATATACACGTGTTTTTGAAAAAGTCGATTCGCCGCAAATACTCTGTGATATTTTAAACTATTCGCCATACGAAACTTTATTTGCATACAAAATTTGAGACAAATTGTTTGTTCCATATTTTTATGCATTTTAGAAATTGCTAAACACACTTGAGATGAAGTAATATATTCGATTACTGTAAGCAAACTAAATGATAAATTGCGGCCAACC
The DNA here is from genome assembly GCA_019455685.1 of Philornis downsi. Lineage (NCBI taxonomy): Eukaryota > Metazoa > Arthropoda > Insecta > Diptera > Muscidae > Philornis > Philornis downsi. The sequence goes on from JAHXMU010025313.1 coordinate 5,836, forward strand.
TCCTTGTCTGTGTAGAGGATAATTGTGCCAACTTGGCAACAAACAGGATTTTGATATTCAGTTTAAGTGGTCTTTTGAAATGGTCAATGTCCGGCATTTTTTTGATAGCATAAAAGTACCCTAAATTATAACGATTATTCCAAATCTTGTATTGAAAAATTATGTAATTTGAAATTAGGAACGAATAATATAATTAAATTTCCTAACTGTAAACATTATCCAAATCCTACAGTTCCATAAAACTTTAAATATGTAAGATGTAGTAAAAAGAATCTATATTTCGTATAGCTTTGAATGATCCGATTTAGTTCAAATATGCATCGCTTAATTCGATAACTTTTTGCCATTTTGATAGTAATTCTATAATATCTCTCTCATAAAAGCCTTCCCCCCCTTTGGGCATGAAAACGGAACATTCGATTTTCACAAGCTTTTATTGAGTATAACTTTTTACTAGCCAAATCGTCCGTTATAGACGGGAACAGGTGGCGGTAATCACTTGATCCAGAACAATAAGGCTGATGCATAAGAACCTCTCAACCAAGCTTCCGGAGTTTGCGTCGTGTCACTGTCGATTAAAAGTCTGGCCGACTCCCTCCCAGCCATTCCCTCCAAACACACAACAAAACCTTCCTAATCAATTCCTTCCAATTCAATTCGACCGTTTTCACTTCGACCATTTTCACTTGAGCTCGTTGTAAGGGAACTTTTACATCATCAAGCCCCATCTGCTTCAGAAATGGGGCAAAGTTGTTGCGATTCATCAGGTATTCGTAGATGGAAATTTGGTCCATTGGGGTTTTTTGCATTAACTAATGTGGCTTCCGTACGCTGAGCTTCTTTTCGTATCAAGTATTTTCATAAAGAATTTTGTGCAATGTTCAGTTCCTGGGCAATCGAAACCACTCTGACGTGTCGATTGGACTTGACGATTTTCATTTTATCGACATTTTTGACAATTGACCATCCATAGTGCAGTGCATTTTTTCAGGCGGATTCTGGCACTTTCGTCTTTATCGGAGACAAACTGAAAACTAAAGCATTTATACTATTTGCCGGTGTTCATCTGTGACGCGCGAGTTAAGTGTTTATTAATAACACAACAAAAATTAAATTTAAGTTTTCGATTTTATTCTAAAAATTTAGTCTTCAGACTGATTTCACAAAATTTATTTCCAATATTACTAATACTAATGTCTCGGTGAAACATAAGTGCACTATAAGCTAGACGCTTACGTTGCACTTAATATTAGCAATGAGCAAACGATTGGAACGGATATCAAAAGACATGGAAACGGGAAAGAAATCCCTACTCGCGCTCAAACAATACTGAGTCAGGTAATAACAAAATTGTTTGAGTAGTATCTGGAATACCAAATTTTTCCTTCGCCATTTAGCGTAACCCGATCGCACTTATACAACACAAAATGTAGATTATAAAAGACATCTATTGAAAAAATAATGGATTTGTTTTTAGGGTGATTTTTTAAGATTTAAGTAATGGCGTCCAAACGTCATCTGTCAAAGTGAAAAGTGTACAGTATACTCTGCCATTTCATCATGGAAAGACTAACAAACGAGCAACGATTGCAAATCGTTGAAATTTATTATCAAAATTCGTTCTCTGTGACAAATGTTCTTAGTTTGATACGACCATTTTATGGTCGTCATAATCGACCTGCTGAATCAACAATTCGGTTACGTAAACAAGCAAAACTGTCACATCTGGTGTGATGAACAGCCACATGCCGTACATGAATTACCGATGCATCCCGATAAAACCACAGTCTGGTGTGATTTATGGGCTGGTGGCATCATCGGTCCATTTCTCTTCAAAGACGGCCGTGGAAGAAATGTTGCCGTCAACGGCGAACGATATCGAGCCATGATACGCGATTTTTTTTTTTGCCCCAGTTGGCTGAGTTGAACTTGGTTGACATGTGGTTTCATCTGGACAGTGCAACATGCCACACTGCTCGGGAAACAAAGGATATGTTGAGCAATGAATTTGGTGAGCAGCTTATCTCTCGATTGGGCCCTGTGAGTTTGCCCCCAAAGATCTTGCGATTTAACGAATCTTGAGTATTTCTTGTGAGGTTATGTCAAGTCGTTAGTCTATGTGGACAAGCCAAACACTGTTGAAGTTTTACAGGATAACATAACACGCATTATTCGTGGAATGCAGGCCGAAATGCTCGAAAAAGTGACGAAAAATTGGGCCTTCCGAATGGACATTTTGAGAAGGAGCCGCGAGCATTTACATGAAATTATCTTTAAAAATTAAAGGGCAAAGACAAATTTATCGATTTCAATAACAAATCTTAATATATGGTGCAAATTTGAGTGTTTTATTCGATTTTTAGAAAACTACGATTAAAAAAATCACCCTTCACTATACCTCATATAATACTACTAAAGTCACTGCTTGGCAAGTTTGTTGTTTATGCTTTCACCCGAAGGATTAAAGATATATATAAATTTGTTCTTCACATAATTTTTACGTTGAATTACCCTTTTTCAGCATTAATTTTAAATCAACTTCCACAAATTTTTTAAATATTAAACGTATGTAAATAAATTGTACTTCTTAATAAAAGGCCCAATCTCACATTAATTTTTCGTTTTCTATGAAATGCCGATTTGTTCAATTATCTGAAGTTATTACACCTAGATTAAAACGTTTTTCATATTATACGTTAATCAAAAGTGTTGAGAACACTTAACACTGTAATGTACTTATCGTAATTGCTTTCCATTTAAATGCATTTGCAAATGATTAACCATTTTTAAATGTAGTCATACCAACCGAAATTATTGCATTGTGGATATTCAAGCGAAGCTTTCAATGTAATGCTCTTATGATACACGAGTATATATTTATGGTCTCCCTGCTACGCTTTTTGAGGTCAATGGTGGAAGACAATGCCACGACACTCTAGAAGTGGGCATAGAAGTTTGGTATGTGAGGACAAAGATTAATGATACCTGTAAATGATGCACACCTAGGCATTGCCAATGATATGCTGTGCTTAAAATACAGGCATTAATTAACACAGCTATTACTAATCTCAAGGGTCAAAAGTCATCCAAATGTAACCAAGCTACAGGGGACAAAGGCCAGAAGACCATTAGCCAAAGAACAGGGGTCAGAGATAATTGACATTGTTATTCCATTGGACTGACATTCGCAGATATAAACTCTAGAATAAAATATCTGCAACATTTGGATATTTATTACTTAAAATATCTTGCATGGACGAAAAATAATAGGAGTTAATAAATTTTTATTTTAGCATGCATTACTTTTATTCTTTTGTATACCACTTGACTAGTTTGATTTTGATATTACGCTCATATCAAGCATTTTTATTTATATTTTTATTAGGTGCGCAACTAAGTTCTAGCTGTTTTTTTTATAAAAATTCTACTTTATTATGACAACATATTTGCAAATGATTCATTGCAAGTATTTCCCATCGCTAGTATTTCCAATCTTTCTGGCAAAGCTCAAATTCCGTCACGGTAAAACTGTTCATCTTTTAAGGGTATCTACAAATCCAGCCATCCCTTGAAGTCGTCATATGAGTGGAATTGCTGGTTAGCCAAACCGTGCGCCATCGAACGAAACAAGTAGTAATCGGACAGCGCAATATCTGGAGAATATGTCGGATGGGGTAAGACTTTCCATTTCTGCGTTTTCAGGTAGGTTTCTTCGGGCTTGGCCACGTGAAGCCGAGCGATGGCATGCTTAAAAATCATGTTTTCGGGCCCCACCGCGTATTGTGGGGCGTTTCTCGCTCAGAGCTCGGCTCAACCGCATTAATTGAAATTGATACCAATCCTCTGTGATGGCTTCGCTTGGTTTCAACAACTCGTAATAAATAACACCGACCTGGTCCCAGCAAATACAGAGCATAAACTTCGTAGCGTGAATATTCAGTCGAGGCGACGACGTGGAAGCATGACCGGGCAGCCCCCTTAACTTTCTTTTCTTTAAATTGCTACAATGGATCCATTTTTCATCACCCTTTACAAAACGATAAAGAAAAACCTTCCTTTTTTGTCGCTTAAGCAGTTGTTCACAGGCGAAAAACCGACGCTCAACGTCCCCTGGCTTTAACCTATAAGGAACCCAAGTTCCTTGCTTGCCTGATTTGATTGCTCCGGACTTCTTTTTGTGCGGATATCTGAAAAACAAGGTTTATGCAAACAAACCAGAAACGCTTGATCAACTCAAACAAAATATTCGTGATGAAATTAGTGAAATACCGCGTGAAATGTGTGAGAATGTGATGAAAAATGTGCTCCAAAGGGCACGCATTTGTGAGGCTAACAGAGGTAACAAAGTAGTACACCTTCCCGACGGACACCCTGTATAACAATCAGTTATATTTTTAATTTAAGTTCATGAATTGTTTCAAAATCTTTCTCTTTCTGACTGAAACATTGAAATAAAGAAGACCTAAAATTTATATCCGTTCGGAAATTTACAATTTGTGTATTATTGAAATACTGCACTCCCTTCTTATCACGATATGCTTAATACTGTTTTATTTATGACCGGATAAAAATATTTTATTTTATTAAAATTAGGTATGAAACAAATAAAAAAATAAATAACATAATTCTTAAAACAGTTAAAGCGTCTTCTTAACAGTTATGTTCCTGTTTTCCAAGTAATTTGTCTAATTCACTGCGATATGGAGCTTTTATTGTAACCATAACAATCGTCATCGGAACAACTTTTTAACCGCACATTCGAAATACTTATTTTATCGTTGGCTTACCACAACGGTAAGTACGAGTATATAATGCAAATATCATCCAAAAGAATTTTCCAGTCATTTTTCCCCCAAAAGGCTAAGGTGTTTTTCGCGTTTATTGCTCTGAAACACCACACAAATTGTCGCATTGCCATTGTCACAGTTTAAATGTTCATAAAATATTCATTGCACAATTACCATATTGGATTTCATACAGTTTAGCTGAAGTCATTAAGTTTATTTATACATTAAATGTATTTTTACTGACAGACGAGATAGCGTTGTCCACGGCTACCGAGGACAGTTTATTCCGACATTAAAAATTAATGTGAATGTGTATGAATTTATTAGCAATTCAATGAAAGTGTTCATTAAAATTCAGTTTTTCATATTCATATGGATACTAGAATTGTTTGCCATTTTGTTTGTATTAAGTGAGTGGTCATGTGTTCTAACTTTAAATTGAATTTAGGTCATGTTTTGTTAGATGTTGTGGTCATACTGAGCATTTAATTATGCATAAAAAAAGTTATATAAAAAAAGCAAATATTGACTAAATAAAATTAATATTGACAAAATTAAGCATTGTATTTTTAATCTAAGATTTCATTCATATTAAATGCAATCGGAGCATGCAGGAGGATTTAAATTTTCTAATAAGTTTCGTTATGCTCGTAACGCTTAATATCGTAAATCAAACTTTTTTTCACTGACCATCTGGTTTTATTAGATTCATAATTTTTATTGCATTGTAAACATCTCCTGCATAGGGGTAGCTCAGCTTAAAAACAACAAATCTACAAATTCTTATGGCCTAATAATCAGCTTGCATCATCTCATAAACTCTATTTATCTCAAGGAAGTTATACCCGATGATTGGAATCTAAGTGAATTGAATGTCCTGTGTTCAAAAAAGTGAACATAGTGTGTGTTCATTTCGATTGATTGGTTCTAATTAGAGAGGGTTTGAATCTCTGGTAAATATATAACTAAGCAGATATTCACATTATGGCAAATTCTGAAGACCTTAAAACAACAAATCGTCACATTCCCTGCTTTCGTTGACTACAACGCTGCCTTCGATAGTCTGATATGGCAACAATTTTGTGTCCACGTTTGTTATTCTTCCTGCGATTACACATCCTTCTAAGATAACACTGACTCAGATGGCATTTTTAGAAAAAAATTACATAAATCTTAAAACCCGATTGTGATGCTGACGACCGTTCGCGTGAAGAATGACGAAAAACCTTCGAAGGCACTGAATTAAGGGCATTGGTTCATGGGGATCTATGTCAAACGCAGGTGGCTTTTGCTTCAGTATTATGAGTTACCCGCCAAGCCATTTCCAAGCGATTGCATGCGTTGGGAATAATTCCGAAGAAATGAACTTGACTTTCTTATGAGTTGAAGCCAAGAGACGTTGAGCGTCGTTTTTTCGCCTGTGAACAACTACTATAGCGACAAAACAGGAAGGAGTTTCTTTATTGTATTGTAATGGGTGATGAAAAATGCATTCATTGGAGCCATTCAAAGAAAACAAAATCATGGGGGCTGCCCAGTCATGCTTCTACGTCGTCGCTTCGGCCAAAGGTTCACGCTGCGAATGTTATGTATTTGGTGGGACCAAGTTGGTGTTTTTTTTACGAGCTATTGAAACCAAGCGAAATTATCACTGGGGACCGGTATCGACTTCAATTAATGCGATTAAGCTAAGCTCTGCGTGAGAAATGCCCACAATATGCGGTGAGGCACGAAAACGGAATTCTTCAGCATGACAACGCTCGGCCTCACGTGGTCAAGCCCGGTAAAACTTACCTGAAAACGCTAAAATGGGAGATCTTTCCCCATCCGCCATATTCTCCAAATATTGCGCTGTCCGATTATCACTTATTCCGTTCGATGGCACAGGGTCTGGCTGACCAACAGTTGCACTCATATGACGACATCAAGGAAAGATCAGATTCGTGGATAGCCTCAAAAGATGAACCGTTTTACTGTGACGGAATTCGAGCTTTATCAGAAAGATGATAAAAAGTAGTTGCTACCGATGGGCAATACTCGTACTTTCAATTAATCATTTGTAAACATGTTTTCATATTTAAGTTGCATTTTTGTAAACCAATCAGCGAGAACTTAGTTGCTCACCTAATAATATAATATTTCTATGCAATGCATTTGAAATCTTGAGAAAAAAAGTCGACCATATAACCAAACCTTCCCTATCTGCTACCAAACAAGTAGCATAATTCAGCCCCACATGTTCCTCCTAGGTTCATTTCTCCATTAAAGTGCATTAAGTTCAGTTTTACTTAACACTTGTCAGACGTTTACTAAATTTAGTTTTGTAAATGAAAATGGACTGCATCGCAACGTCCCTTAGGATACCATACATTCAAATTGACCGACTTAGCTAAAATCAGTGATAGCTCTGTATTCATTCTCATTCAGTTCTAATTTTACTTAATTTATTGTATGGTAGTTCAGATCAAAATTTGGTAAGGACCGAGTAGTGATTCACTGCCACTTCTGTGACTCCACACAACTTTGTATCAACAGCGGAACATTGGATGAAGATCTATTTAAGTAAGTTCTACTGACTAAAGATTGTATATCCCAAAAAGTGTTTCTATCAAAAGCGATTATGTGGAAATCGAATCCATAGGAACCAATACTTTTTGAGCGTAATTCAATAACTGCCGAGTTTCTTTCGCCAAAAGATTTGGGGGTTTGAAAATTACTTTAAGCTTATGGTATGCATGATTTATTCATGACAAAGAAGAAAATCTAACCACACAGGCATTGATCTTCTTAAAAATAAGTTGACAAAAAGAAGGAAATTAATAAGTTAATTTTATAACTGTCCCTTACTGTTTTAGGCTTACGGTTTACTTCATCCACAAAGCACTACCTAAATGTAGAATTCTATACTTTTAATAATTCAAAAACAAAATTCAAAGGCATTTACTTTTACTTAATAATAATGTTTTCTTTTACCGGAACGAAACTTTCAAGCATTTACACTTTCAATGGGCTACATTTTAGCTTAATGAGACGCTACATTACTCGTATATCGCCATCACAGAAAATGCTTTTAGAGGCTGCCAACTGCCAACTCTTAACTTTGCAGGCAATGCATTATTTCCTATTAAGTTCTTGAAACTCTTAGTAAATTCAATTTTATTTATTTTTCATATTGTCTATTAAAATATCTACTGGTGTGTAGAGCGAATACTATGAATATTAAACATTGTAGCTTAAATTATGCTGTTCAATGGTAATTACTTAACTGGTAATTTAAGCTTAAGCCTTTTAATAAAAGTCAGTCAATTATAATATTTAAAGGCAATTGATTTCTTAATGGCTCAACTCTTTCAGGATTGCTTCTACTGATAAATGATTTGATGCCATGAATACGACAAGCTAAATCAGTACTATGAACATTTCAACGGAGTGTTCCTTTCGATATCGTCATTAAATGGATATTCGAGGAAAACTTTTGCTAATTGCCAACACTTTGGAAATTTATATAAATAATTAATCTGTAGTGGGCTTATTTTTGTTGCTTAGCAGTCCTGTTAAGTGAAGCAATATCAATTAAACTGACAGCAGCAGCAGTATTGGCAATATTAGCAAAGACGAGAATAAAAATAACTTGGAAAGGAAACGAAAATTTATTATGCAAAGTGGAAAAAACTAAAAATATAATCCTTAAAAAAAAAAACACCAAAATGTAAACATGTAATAGTTATAAAAATATCAGTCAGTTAAGTTCATTTCAGATGAAAAAGTGTGGGATGCCGAAGATGGCATAATAAATCCTTAGGTATTTATTGAAAACATGCTCTTTATTAACGCCCAACAAAATTTAAAATAACAAAATCCTAACCTACTAAAGTCTTTTGGTTAGAAGGGCCGAAGATAGCATAATAAATCCTTAGGTATTTATTGAAATCATACTCTTTATTAACGCCCAAGCAAAGGAGCAAAATTGTAACCTACTAAAGTCTTTTGGTTAGATATTATAGAGGAGCCATTGATAAATTGCCCAATTTGTATGCGCAGTGTTCTTAGAGGCAGTCCTTTCTCATCTCAAAACTAAATCTACTAAACATCTGATGATTTTTAGATTATACTGAAATTAGTGTAATTTAAATTAATTTAAGTAATTGGTATGAAAGGTATTGAAAAGGGTGTCATTATCCGATCGATATTTTCAAATTGTACTAAGCATTATAACGCAATAAAATTGACAGAAATTTAACTTACTACAATCTTCGAATTAAGGATTACATACGAAACACAACAGAAGAGGGCGGTATCGCCACCTATTTTCATGTGCAGAGTTTAACTGAATTCAATACAACTGTACGGAAAATATGAAGCTAAGGATATAAAGGTCACTATTTAGTCGATTTTTCTTAAAGTTTTAAAATTTAACAATTAAAAATTTAACAAAAATTTAACAATTTCTTAAATTCAACAATTACAAATTAATGTAATTGATGAAAATGCAAGTCACTGCAATGCAATTATTAAAAATTTCAAAAAAAGGTTGAATATTTTAAAGAAAGTCAATTTGTGCGAAAAAAAACTAATAGGAACGCAACAGATTGTAATTGACCAATGGTCAACCACATTTGGCTGAAATTAGTTTAGCTTAGTAAAATATATGAGGGCGGTTATAAAAATAGCCGACCTGACGCATATGTATATTGCCAGTAGTTTGAATAAAAAATTATTTTGTTGTAAAGTGTTAACCTTATAAGATGTATGTTTTAAGTTTTAAGGTGCCAAGTTGTTCAGTATTTTTATTCGAGCTATCAAAAGTAAACGATCACAATGAATTTCTAAATATGGAAAAATTTGTCACTGTTATGTGATTCGATATTTCCAACCAAAATTAAAGCTAGATTCTACTCTGGGAGTCTGCTCATTCGTTTACGACTGTAAAATATTGCGTAGCAGAGTTTAAACGAGGTCGTATGAGGCGCCACAGTATTGGTCGGCCCAACGAGGTGTCCATGCCTGACACGGTTAAGAAAATCCACAAAATGGTATTGGATGACCGTCGGCTGAAGTTGCGTGAGTTAGCTGAAATGATAGGCATTTCAAAAAGTGCTATACATTGTATATTGACCGAAGATTTGAAGATGAGAAAACTGTGCGAAAGATGGGTGTCGCGCTTGCTTTCAATAGGGAAAAAACAGCGTCTTGAAAGTGTTTCAGTAAAGTGTTTGGCGATGTTTCACCGCAATAACGCAAAATTTTTGCGACAATTTCTAACAATGAAAAAGACATCGGTCCACCATTTCACATCTGAGAGAAAGCAACAGCCAAAGTAGTGGACTGGAATGAGAGAATCGTGTCCAAGCAAGGCGAAGACGGTTCCATTTGCGACAAGGCCATGGCGTCTATTTTTTTGGAATGTGCATGGCAGATATTATGCTAATTTATTGCAGCTTTTATGTGACGAATTTATTGAAAAAACGATCGCCAGATTTATATCATCACCCGAAGAAAAGAAGGTATACATTATTTGATATGCCCAAAACTGTAACACCCAGAATGGAGCTCAGTACCAAGTGTCTTTTGACCAAATGAGTTTCATCACCTTTTAAATCGATTGAGCGATGTAAGCTAAATTTTTGTTCATTGTATTTGTTTATAAATGCTTGGTGAAACGAGGAATAAAAAATGGTCCGGCCACTCCGTATCTGATACCCCATATAAATCAATCTTAGATCCATATCTATCATATAGCTGCATTAATTAAATTTAGTGCAAGCCGAGTGCACTGAAAATTTAGAATATTGCTACACCTCTTCTGGTATCTCCCATACGAAGTGGCCGATTATCCGAAAATACGTATTTTCTTTTTAATCTCTGCAGTAGCACAGATTCTTGTTCAATGTATTAATTCTTAATGCTCTGTAGGTTATGAGAACAATTGGCCAAGTAACTGCTACCGCTCTGGCACCTCCCATACAAATTACCAATTTAACTTATACATTCTTGGCTTCATTCTGGCTACATTTCTAGTGGTTGTACTTCCTCATTCAAATTTGGTGGAGTAAATTCCGGGAATGAAAGTGGGTACCATTGCCACACCCCTTATGGTACCTCCCATACAAATTGACCGATAAATCATAATTTATTTTTTCCGTTGTAATCCCTAATTCGTAGACTGCAGTTACTTAAAAAAATTGTGAATCTTGTGAATCTTGTGCGTCTATTCTGGCGCTCCGCACGCTTTTGCACCAACGCAAAATTATGCTGGGTGCAGGCATATGTAAGTCAGTTCATCTGACTGAGATTTCTATGCTGGTTTAGCATTTGTTTCAACAGTTTAACCACTTATTTTTTATATTTTTTCTGTTCTTCTGCTAAGTTCTCTTTCTAATTTTATTATTTTTTATTAAAACTCTCATGTATTGATAAATAACATCGCATGAAATTATTTCCAGTTCATAAACATTGGTATGAGGATCTCACTTAATGTGGGCGTGGTTACTGAATGATTCGAAAAATGTTAATATGTCATGTTCGAGCAGAGGAATTTTTTTAAAAGCTCACGTATCTGACAATATGACCATTCTTCGTCCACCATACCGTGGACCTCTAATGTATCATTTACCAGAAATGATCCTGGAAGGAAAACATTGCCTATTCAAATTCCTCTGGCATTCCGCCCATACTTTTGTAAGATGCTTACAATTTGTTCATTAATTAAAAGCGAAATATACAATTAAATTTGATAGATATGGGAAGGAACCTACCAGTTAATTCATTTTGTAATAGAGACTCTCTTTACACAGAGGGAGAATTGTTGGCTAAGTAGATTAGATTTCCTCAAATATTTTCTAAGAAGTTCACCTGGCTGCATCAAAACAGTTTGTGGGCCAAATAGCTTCCATATAATACGATACGAAACGATATACTATTTGATAGCAGCAATTACTGACCTCTAACATATTGCAGATCAAAATATGATATTTGAAGACAACTTAATAGTAGAGACATGACAACAATATCGTCCAAAAAAATGGAATAATAGTTAATGCGGTTAGTCAGGGGTGCCTTTCGTCAGGCTTTTTCGATGAAACGAATGTAGAACATGAATTTGGAAGTAGGAAAACGAATAATAAAAAGAAACCATGAGAAAATTTATCAAAATAAAATGTAAGGATGTGAAACGCCTTCTATACCGCATTTACGTTATAGGCGTGTTAACGCATAAACGATTCGATAAAAAGCGTTGCAGATGATCTTGATAATTCCATTGTTGGGACCTTATGCGGAGTGAGTCTGAAAAAGAGTGATTCTAAAAGAAAAAATACGCTTAAGTTTATTGCATGCGGTAAGTTCTACCATATCGCAGTCGTGGTCTGCAAAGGCAATTTTTGCTTTAAATGTAATGTCGCACTATTGTATGTATGTCGATGAATGCATCAATACCTCCTACAAGCTGTAATCCAGCATAGAAATTGCACTGTAAAATCATTTGCAGAGACATCTGAATTCACTGTTCATGACCCACCTTATATACATACATATAATGATGCCACGGTTCTATTCGTTCCACAACTGTGTGCTACAGACAAGGTTGCAACATGAGTATTATTAATTGATGTGTATCACTAACGAAAGGCCTAATGCCGTAATCCATCCACTGATTGCTTTGTAGGAGACAGGACGGTGGACGAACGTTTGGGAGGTAATACAAATAAGTTTGGATGATCTTATACAATTTTAATACTACTCTTTCAAAATGTGTCCGTACCTTTAATAAAAATAAAAGTAGAACAAATGAAATAAATAAAAGGGTATTAAAGCATAAATTAAGGCATTAAAGCAAATATTTATTGTGAACCTTTTCTATTGTCGGAGTAGCGTAAATAGTATCGATTATTCTCCGCCCGTTCCTTTGGTAAGAAAAATAAATAAACATCTTTTGTTTTCGATTAAATTGCGCTACATCATTGTTAAATTCATTGCGGTGTCATGATCGACAAAAGTTAAAATCGATTCATTCACAACTGTCAGATATGACGAGTCACGACAAATTTCAGTTTTGCCTGCAAACATGTAACGCACATGTGTGGGACAAAACCACCGCAAACAAATGGTTTGAGAAGATTAAAAACGCAAAGTAACAATGAAAGTGAAACAGCAAAATTCTGCAAAAATTATTAGGAGCGTAATTTATGAACACCCACGCAGAATATCGGCAATATTTTTTGGAAAAGTACCGTCTGACAAATTTATATACAGCCGATATCACCGTCATACGTTAAGTTCGATTAGCAAAACAATATTTTCGTTATAAAATCTAAGACAGTTACCAGCCGGTTTGGTATAGCTTACTTTGCGCATTCGCAATAGACAATAAATTTTGCTCACACTTCGTTCCTATGCAACGGTTGGACGCAAATAAGCCGTATTTTCAGATAACTGAAATTTGCTACATTTGAGCTGCACTTAGTCACAGTTGAAACGAAACTACAACCGCAAGCCATACTAAGTTCAGGGTTTGTTCAGTTTAGTGGTTTGTGACGCCTTTTAGTCACTAATTTGGTTTATGAAATGAATTCTAGTTCGATATTTAATCATACGTATTTAATTAGAAGAACTTACAATTAGAAACCAATTTGCAATAGATACTATTAGTTTCTAATTTAAGCCAAGTTAGAAACCCTTATCAAATACATTAAATATATTTCACTAATTTCTTATTTCAAGCTTATATAACAAACTTGATTCCCATTACATAATCAAGCACGTCTATACCTTTTTATATCCCCACAAATAGGGATGTATATCTTATTGGATAAAAAAAGGGATATGAAGGGTGTCCCAACAAGAACACAAGATTTAAAAAAACGGTCAATGGTGTTCGGTATCGTGAAATGATAACCATTTTTTTCGTGCCTAGAATTGAAGAAATGAATGTGGAGTGCATGTGGTTTCAACAAGACGCCGCCACATGTCATACAGCCAGAGAAGCAATTCAATTGCTGCATCAGTCATTTCCCGGTCGTGTTATTTCGCGTTTTGAAGATCAGAATTGGCCGCCTAGATCGTGCGATTTAACACCATTACACTTTTTTCTTTGAAGTTTTTTGAAGTCGATGGTTTAAGCGAATAAGCCGATGACGACTCAAGTCTTAAAAGAGGAAATTGAATGCTGCATTAATGAAATACCGCAGCATTTATGCAAAACGGTCATTGAAAATTTCATTAAAAGACCGCGTGTGTGCCAGCAAAGCCGCCATCTGCCATCTGCCCGATGTGTTGTCCTATACATAACCTCATTCTGTCTACCTTACGATGTAATAAAGTTTCACGATTTTCTTTTAAATAACTGTTTTTATTTAAAATTTAAATCTTGTGTTCTTGTTGTGACACCCTTTATATTATATTTGATTCAAAAAAGTGCAACGCACTGAATCAGATGATTTAGGTTGCCTAAGCCATGTTTTGAAGGAGGCGCTTTAGGTTGAGTGAACCTCATTCTTCCTTCAGTTTGCGGCTAGCTGGTCATCTAACTGGACATCTGGGAAGGCCAATGGTTTCCAGCGTCTTGGTTTGTTATTGGAAATAAACGGAATCACCACGCAAATGTCCGTAAATCCCAATATCAATTTACGGATCTAACAAACAATGCAGCTTCATAAGTTTACATGTAATTCGACAAAGTGAACCGAACAGGTTCACTAGAGGTATTACTGTAACTTAACATACCCCTTCCGGTACTTCGAATAAAAAAGGTGTTCTACCTCAAAATATTATTTTTGTAATCTTGGAAATGACTACTCCTATCACCTAAGTCTCTGCACACTACGAGTGCGGTCCCAATTTGAACCGACCTAACAAAGCAGACACAAAAAAAGTTGTGAAAAATTTTCATTAGTTTTTCAACATAATCTCCTTTTAGTTCGCTACACTTTTTTCTGTTTGTATCATCAAATCATTTTTCCAAGTTTGGAAATACCAAATAGTCAGAGGGAGCTAAATCTGGCGAATAAGGTGCATGATAAAGCAATGCGAACTACAGGGTGGGCCATAAGGGTGTTGGCGGTTTAAATATTCAATTAAAAAAAAAGTATGAAACAAAAAAAATATATTTGTATTTTTAAAAAGTAGAAAAATGGGAATTTTTAAGACTTAAAAATAATGTTGTCCAAATGGCTTCCCTCGGCTGCTTGACACTCTTGGAACCGAAGTCGCAAATTTTGGAAAACTCGTTGAAAAGTTTTCTCGGTATTTTGTTACTTTCCTGAATAATGTTCCTCTTCAACTGCTCTAAATTGGTCGGATTATTCTCGTAGACTACCGATTTGAGGTAGCCCCATAGAAAATAATCGCATGGAGAGAGATCAGGGCTACGTGGGGGCCATTCAATATCCCCCCTTTTCGAAATGAGTTTTCCAGGAAAAACATTTTTCAGCAGCTCTATGGATACCCTAGCCGTATGACATGTGGCCCCATCCTGTTGAAACCACATCCTCGAGGTATTGCCTTGAAGTTCTTGCAAAGCTGGCACCAAAAAGTCTGCTAGCATGTTGCAATAATTGTTCGCTCTAACCGTCATCGCATGCCCTCCTTCGTCCTCAAAAAAGTATGGTCCAATAATACCGGTTGACGTTATCCCAGCCCACACGACAAGCTTAGGGCTGTGAAGTGGACGTTCATCGAAGCGTCGGGGATTAGTCTCGGACCAGAACCGACAATTTTGCTTGTTCACATGGCCATTAAGGTGAAAATTGGCCTCATCACTAAAAATCACGTTGTTGAAATTGTTCAACCGCTCTAGCATTAAATTGACAAAGTTAAGTCGGTTATTGGCATCATCGGGTTTTAATTCTTGGACTATCTGAATCTTATAAGCCTTCAAATGCAAATCACGTTCCAAAATTCGTCGTAAAGTTGTTCTTTTGACATCCAAAGACTGACTTCTCTTACGTGTTGACTGTTGCGGATTTTGCTGAACTGAAACACGAACACGCTCCACAATGTCGGCTGATCTTGCAGAAACTGGGCGACCACGAACCGTAATTGGTACTGTTGAGCCGGTTGTTTCGAACATTCTGATCCATTTTCGTATCACATTGGCGCCTGGAACTTCACTTAAATCGTGTAAACCGTGTTCATGCCGATACAAACGTCGTGCAGTAATCACTGATTTATTGTTTTCGTAATACGCTCGGACACAAAATGCACGCTGCACTCCCGTGTACGGCTCCATGGCGACTAAATTTCCAGGAAGCGGCGCAGCGAACAACATATCCCCCCCCTACCCCGCGCCGAGCGCTACCGAGAAATTAAAGAATTAAATCGCCAACTCTCATATGGCCCACCCTGTATAAGTTGCTGCTGTCTATAAATGAGGGGTTAAAGGAAATATTTTGAGTTTCGGAAAATTGGTCAACTCGTGTAGTAGGTAAAAAACATGAAACATTTCACTATATTTGGAGTGGTTGCTTTTGAACGCTTTTTTTTAAGTAAAAATCGGCTGCAAGAACGGGTTGTTTGCACTAATAGATTTCAGCTAGTTCCGAAAGGAAACAAAATGCGGCCTGTATATTTTCAACTTAATCCGAAGTCAACCAAAATTTTAGATCAATGTAGTTCCTATGTATATTGAAAATTACTTTTCAGAGTAACCAATTTTATTGCAATATTTTTTTATACTGCATATTTAGAGTTAATTCAATAGTGGCATAGTATTTATACTATCATAGTATCTGCACCATAATATTTCCAAGTCGAAAAGTCATTAACCATTTATTTTCTTCCTTGCAGATTTACTTTCGCTGATGCCAGGTAATTATTATATAAATTATAAAATATTATTTTAAAAAATTACCCATAAAAATTTATGAAAAATTAACTAAAAAATAAAATGAAATTTCGCCCTAAAAAGATTAAAAATTACCAAGTTAAATGTAAAAAATTGTCCAAAACCACTGTATAACTTTTCGTATAATTCATCATCCAATCCAACAATATTTTAAAAGAAATCTTGACCCAAAAATCATTTGTGATCATTTCAAAGTATCAACTTCTTTATTCTTTTCATATATCAGATTTATTACTTCACGTCCTTTTGGAAGTTATCATTAAACGGTTTCAATTCAATACTAATAAGTTTTTTAAGGAATTAATTCAATTAAGAAACATGTTTAGCATTAATATTTTCTTTTGCACCAAATTTCTTATTTTGGTACTCTTAGCGCTAACCAAATTCAGCTAATTTTCTCTGCAGAAAAAAAAATTCAAATGAAAGTCGCGGAATTTTTCTGTTTTCAATTCAATTCAGATTAATTTTTTGGGAAGTTTGTTCAGATAGAGAATGGTTGATTGGTGTTAAGATCTTCTTTTCCACCGATCTTTTAACCTTCCCAATTTCTCTCAACTTTTTCGTGTCTTCTTTGTTAGGTCGACTAGTCCTAAGACCGCCCTCGTAGTACTGCCCCACAAAAATGGGCTATTTGTCCTACCGTATTTTGGGCCATTTTTCAATGCAAAATAACGAACAAAGACATGTTGTGAAATATAGCCCTGAAATCCGGGAAACGTGACCCCAATGAGGGACATTTTATTTAAAATTTCAGCCAAATTTTTGAGAAATGTTTAGACGATTAATTATTCGGAAAAAAATCGTTTGGTTTGGTTTTGATTTTTTCTTCTGTACAAACGGAGCTAAACGATGGGCATACAATCTGTGTGAAAAGTTCGTCAAATTTCCCCACATCGCAATGACTAATCAGATGAATCAGTGATAAATCACATATAAGACCTGTTTGCGTCTGTATATCTGCAGCTAATATTTATGCTGACCATCCAAATTAAATGTTGTCAAATAACACTTACACAGGTCTTAACATGTTTTTTTTTTGTGCATTCTTGTATTGCTGCTTTAGTTTCACATTAGTTATTAACTCTCATGTTCATATCATCTAAATGGTTCTGCTAAAAGACACTTTCTGTACGCTCTGACTCAATAATCAATTAATTGCACATTCCTAGGTATACTAAGCTCTGGTGTATTAGGGTTAGGATCTTAAATTCCAATTGTTATACGTTTACCAGAAGGGAAAAAATTAGCATCCAAGTATCTTTTGACCAAATGTCTTTCATGACTTTTGAAGTCGATCGAGCTATATCCGATCTTTTTAAAACTTTATATGAAAATTTTGTCCGCCCATTGTGGTGATCGATTTTCCGCAGTTCAGTTTTTTCCTCGTAACCTTTAATTCGTTGAATGTAACACAAAATGTTGTTCATTGTGTTGCTTTCAAATACTTGATTAAGCTTGATTAATCAAGACAAGATTAACAACCGCGTCTTTTGAGAAGACTTGAACAAGTAAGCATGAGTCTTCTTCTATCTCTGTCATGCAAATTACCGATTTACCCCATATATTGTTAGCTCCACATCACTCAGGCGGTTGTATGGAATTCTGTCAAATTTGACGCACAACCTTGGTTCAAGAAACTTGGTTCAGGAAGTGAAAATGTACGAAATGACGAAATGTAAAGAAATGACCGAGAACGAAAATAATATGCGTTGCCAACCCCTTCTCTTGCCATACATAAATTGACCGATCCTCAGAAATTCAGTTTGTCCTCTTAAAATTTTAGCTATTTTGTTTTAGTAGCATAGATTTTTGTTCAATATATAAATTTACAATGTCTGATAAACCCAGGGAAATATGGATCAAGTACCATGCCCCTTCTAGTACATTCAACACAAATCATCGAGTTAACCATATATCGTTGCTTCATATCCTTCTTTTAGTCGTATTTGCAGTGTTCAAATACCCTGTTTTACAAAACCGATTTGCAAGTTGCTCGAAAAAATACTTTTTTAAGACTCCAGAGAGAAAAGTCGAAAACCCCGGTTTATCTGTTAGTCTATGTATTCGACTAACACATAAATCGAGTATACCAGTTTTTTCGAGTTTTCTCTCTGGAGTCAAGTTAAAGAAAATCAACTCTAATAAGAAAATCAACTCTCTTATTAAGAAAATCGACTCTAATGTAAAAAACTATTAGTTACCATATTTTAAACCTATTGGCAATATTTTAATAGCGCATCTATATTTGATATCAAAAAAAAAAAAAAAAGATTTTTTAAAATATCATATTCTTCAATCCTCCCTCTATACCTAAACCAAACATTTAGAAACTATTCAAAATAGTTAGCGAATAACATCTCATCACAATCAGATGGCTGATATATGAGCCTATACCTCAACACACACATTGATATCTATTTATATGGATGAACCCTTTTCATTGTTGGCAAATCTTTTGCCATAGAACAATTTTTTCAAGTTTGGAAATAGAAAACAGTCCGAGGGAGTTAAATCTGGCGAACAAGGTGCGTGATGAAGGATTTCGAACTTTAAATCGTTAATTTTGCCCATCGCAATAGTGGGTGTGAACTGGAGCATTGTCTTAATGAAACGAATATTTCTTCTTCGGCAAATGAGGACTTTTCCCCCTAATTTCATCACCTAAACGCTGCAATAAATTAGCATAATAATTGCCGTTGATGGCTTTGCCTTTCCGAAGATAATCAATGAAAATAATCCTACACGTACCCTCAAAAACAGACGCCATAACCTCGCCTGCAGGAATCGTCTTCGCCTTCTTTTGATACGATTCTCCCATTCCAGTTCACTGTTTTGACTGTTCCTTTCTTTAAGGTGTGAAGTGGTGAACCTTCATGGTTATAAATCGATGCAAAAATTCGGCGTTATTACCATGAAACATCGCCAAACACTCTACTTAAACACCTTCACCTTATGTTCTATTCAAAGCGAAAGCGGCAACCATCTTGGACACAGCTTTTCCATCGTCAAATTAATATACGATGTATAACACTTTTTAAAATGCTAGCTCAAGCAACTTTAACCGACGATCATCCAATAGCATTTTGTGGATTTTCTTAATCGTGTCTGGCGTGGACACCTCAATTGGTCGACCACTGCGGTATTCATATTGACAGCTCGTACGGCCTCGTTTGGACTCTTGTACACAATGACATGGGGTGAGGATGTCAGTTTAGATGATTGCCACCTTTTAGCTGTTATGCTATGCTATGTATATTCTGATAAACATTCTGTATTGAAACATTACATTACAATCATCATATTCATATTATCATCATCATATTCTCATCATAAAAGTAGCAAAAATTAGAGATTTCTGATCCTTCCACTTAGAAATTATAGACCAAACATTGAATATTGCAATATCGGCCCACTTGATTCCAATCTATCTTCATTCGCAGAATCAAATTTAGTTAGCTTCTGATGACCACCAAATAACACTAAGGTAAGCGTAGCAGTATATGGGTCAAATTAGCCAGGTATATTTCAATTTCGGCCAATATTGTCAAATTTATATTTCATTTGACAAAAAGTTAAGCTGCTGCAAATACAGAATTAAAATAAAATTCAATAAATTAAAAAATACAATTTCTATAAGTCGGTTAATTTGTGTGGAAGATACATACCGGAGTACGGCTATCGCACCAATTACATTTTTTTTTTACCACACTCATGATAAGCACAAAATTTGACGGTATTCGGTACAATACTATACGTGTTAAATCGATCATTTGTATGCGAGGTACATGAAGAGCCGTAGTTACTTGATGGATTTTCTGCAATTTTACAATTAAATTCCTAAACAATACAATGGACAAAAATTTAAATGGACGAAATAAAATGCGGCCTACTAATTAGGAACTACCAAGGAAAGATTGAGTTCGAAAAATCATCCAATTTGTGTGGGAGCTATCATAATGTGCATGCGATGTAGTCTCCCTCTAAGACTTAGATTGTGGACAATTTCACAAATTTTTGTGCAATTAAATAAGAGTTATGAACGTAAGATTATACAACTCTAATCGGTCATTCGTATGAGAGATACAAAAAATTCTGTTAAACGTTATAAGACAATACTTATTCTTCTTCTTCTTCTTCTTGCGTGGCGACCAGAGCACACATTCTTACCTATTATATACCGCACGTTGGAAATAATTACTAGAGCTTTGGTCTTCAGTGCTACTTCTCTAATTAGTCACACTAAGTTTTAACAGTTCTTCAAAAGTCGGGTCCTTCCAGTGACCAGTTTGGTCGTCCTCTTCTGCGACGTCAATTGATTTCATTGCTAATTCATTTGCAACATCACCCATGCTTTTCATGCTAATTCATTTGCAACATCACCAATGCTTTTCATGCTAATTCATTTGGCAACATCACCCAATTAATTGCTGAATATTGAAGCGCTGGACCACGTCAATGTCAGCATATAGCTCATACGGCCCGTTGTTCATGAGATGCCTCCATATATTTTTCGAAGTATTTTCTTCTCGAAGCAAAGCACTGATTTATCCGCTTGTGTCATAACCCAGGATTCGGGCAGAACCAACGTCAGATACAATTGGATTTTTATTTGTTGAGAGAGGGCTTTATCATTGTATCACTAGCTGAGCCCATAGTAACATCTGTTAGCAATCAAGACTCTTGTCTTTATATCCTTGCTGACATCATTTGTTTTGTTTATAGCGGATCCGAGATAAATGAATTCATCTACCACACCAAAATTATAGTTGTCAACGTTCACGCAGCGTCCTAAGCGGACAGACTCTTGGTTCATTGAAACAAATAACTTTGTTTTCTCCCCCTTTGTCTGCGGGCTAGAAATTACGGGGAGCAAAGTTCATTTCGGAAAATCAATTATTATAATTTGTGTAGAAGGTACGGCGTGGATGAGTCGGTATAGTTCGTTAACAATTTCCAATTCTTATTTAGCAAAATACAGGGTGGCGCAATAGAACGTGCATATTTAAAAAATAGATTAAAAAATAAATACAAAAGGTATGGTTAAAATAAATCTAAGGCATTGTAGAGTAATAAATAGAGTTTATTTTCTAAAAATAACATCATCTAAATGGTGACCCTCTCTACGACGGCACTCCTCTAACCGCAAACGAAAATTATTGAAAACTTTCTTCAGTAATGCTGGTGTAATGGCTGTCATTTCACCACGGATATTCTCCTTGAGCTGAACGATGTTTCTTGGATTATTACTGTAGACTTTGTGTTTGAGGTATCCCCACAAAAAAAAGTCAAGAGGCGCCAAGTCTGGACTACGTGGGGGTCATGGGATATCACCTCTTTTCGAAATCAGTCTGCCAGGGAACATCTGCTTCACCACCGCCATGGAGTCATTTGATGTGTGACAGGTAGCTCCATCTTGTTGGAACCAAGTTCTGGAATTCACTATTCTTGAACTTTCAATTTCTGGAGCCAAAAATCCGTCCAACATCTCAACATAGCGTTCCGTATTAACCGTGACGTTTTGGCCCCGCGCATTTTTGAAGAAAAAAGGGCCAGTTATTCCTCTGCCAGAGATTGCTACCCATATTGTCACTTTAGGACTATGCAATGGTTTCTGGTGTTTGACTTTGGGTTTTTCACTGTTCCAGTAACGACAATTTTGACGGTTTACGAACCCATTCATAAGGAAAAGAGCCTCGTCAGAGAAAAGGATATTGTCAAAATTGGAAAATCGATTAAGCATTTCATTAGCAAATGCGAGCCTTGCTATGAAGTCAGACTCTTTAAATTCTTGTGTTAATTGCAGCTTATATGGATGCAGTTTAAGATCCAATGTTAAAATTCGTTGCAAACTTCGTCGCGATAATTGTAAGACAGACGATATCTTGCGAGTTGACATTTGTGGATTTCCTCGTACTGACTCCATAACTCTCTCAACATTGTCTTCGGCCCTAGATGTTCTTGGGCGACCATTTGCTTGTAGTTTAAATGTTGAACCGGTCTCTTCAAAACGCTTTACCCATATTTTAATTAAATTAGCACTCGGAGCTTCACTAATTCGTCGTAGTCCATATTCAGCACAATATAGTCGCCTAGTAGCAATATATGAACGAGAGTTCTCGTAAAATGCACGCTCGCAAAATGCGGGGTGCTTCCCGTCGAAGTGATTCATAGCGACTAAAACTCCATGAGCCCGCCAACCCAACGACGTAGGGTAAATTTTGCCCATCTGAAAAAGGAATCTTTTGTTTTAGGAATTTTACCATTCAGACTTAGCTCAACAATTAGCAAAAACCTCAGTGTGTTCCATACAGCATCTCATAATTCCAATCAAAATATCTGTCAATCATTACGGTAGCATTTTTTGACAAATTCAGTTTTCTGAACGGCAACTTTGTGAAGTTTTTTTTCATTCAGCTAACTTATAAATGTTGTACACTTAAGGAACATAATATTGGTTGCTTGTATTGTGGAATTACACTCAACTTTGGTCAGTAATGTTTCTTTTTTAACAATTCATGGTGTGAATTCAACAATACAGTTTTTACTTTATCCAATTTATATTTTATTTTATTAACTAACAACCATAACTATCGCATAGTAGAAGCAGTAGAAGCAAACAAGCAGACTATGAAGGGATACCGATACTGGCACTATGATGAACAATGAAGAGGAAGTGTATTGATCCCATTAAAAACAGATATTTATTGCAAACTATACAACAAGTTTTGCGAATTGTAATGTAGGAGAAACTTTACAATGAAAACAATTTACTCTGTAGAATAACTCGTAAGGGAAAGAGGGGAGGAAAGAGTTTGTTCAAAGCTGATTATATGAATTGAATACGGGCGAATTATCAGCAACCTCAAACAAACCAGCAGTTAGTTTACTTCATCCAATCGAGAATGGGATGGGTGCACGTACAAATTAAATTTATAAAGACGTAAGAACCACTGCTATGCAATAACAGAACAACGTTCGACACATATCTTAGCTATGATTATATTTGTATATCCTTTTATAGGACAGTGTTTGCGTGTTTATAGTGCTCTGGTCAGAGTCATGATAAAAATAAATATAATAAAAACCAGAATGTGCAAATAATCTCTTGATGCTTTTGCAAAATGGAAAACATATACGTTAAAAAAGGCATCTATTGTGACACAAATTATATCCTTTATGAAAAAACACAAGAGATATTCATAATGTGTAGCAGCAAAGCGTTCTGTTGACGTTGAACACTGGCAATGGTTTCATGCATTTTCTGTAAATGCAACAAATACTAAACAAAATTATTTCTTGGCAACCGATTTCAATAGGACTTCAATAGAACGTACTGGGCTTAAAAGTTATAGCAATAATGATGCCTTAAGCTGGAGAAAGAATGTAGAACTTTATTGCAGAATTCAGAAGAACTAGATTGTTACTCTAATAATGTTATGCAACTTTTTCTATGATGGAGTGTGTTAAAAAGGCAATTTATTACTTTTAATTAAAATTGAAGGCTTTATGTAGTATAATTAAAATTATACAATTCCGGTCAAATATTTAGTTTCGTTCGATAATTTGTTGCCATTTTGACTGTAATTCCATTAAACGTTCCCCATAAAAGCCCCCGTTTCTATTACCAAAAACATTAAGACAGTCGATTTTCACAAGGTTCTCTTGATCGATTTTTCATCAGCAAAATTATTTGCCATAGGCTGAAACAAGTGGCGGTCATTTGGTGCCAGGTCGGGAGCATAAGGTGAATGCATAAGAAGAAGTTGCAGTTTAAGAAGCTCTACTCGAATACTCGAAGTGTTCGTCAGACACATCGAGGTGATCGCTGCTCATATAGTGTGCTGAATTGAATTCGCGATCATTCGAACAATAGCCGCATGTGCTAACCACGACCGATCACAGCACCGCATATATTTGAATTTAATAAACGTGAAGTATAATCCTTTTTAAAACCAGCGAATACCGAAATATTATGTATTACGTATAGTAATAAACAATCTATTATTTATCCAGTAGGCAGCTTTAATACTCTGTACACCTTACGCTATATAAATGCGAACAGGTTAAGGTAGATGGCGTTAGAAAGATGAGATTTCATACTCAAAGATGGGCATCAGAAAAGAGAAAGTATAATATTATAGCATAATATTATATGAGATATAGGAGTAAGAAATTTATTAGGCGTATTTAACAACCTGTACCTCGCCCTGTATAAATGCGAATGCGTTAGGTTAGATGGCGTTAGAAAAATGGAATTTCATACTCAAAAAACAATGAAGAGGGTGTTTTGTGATTGCTTGACTTAGCATTTTTTGAGCGAGAGTCCAAAAAGATCATCAGAAAAGAGAAAGTACACCAAACGCAAGCTCAGGCAGCTGAGGATATAAATAGCGCTTATGGTCCTGACACTGTTATAGCCAATTATGCGCAACTTCTTTTTCATCGGTTACTGGAAGCCCAATTGTCAAAAATTACAATAAAATAATAAAAATCGTCCAATCCAATCAATCAATCAATCACTGTCGAACGTAAAACCCGCGTAAATCCATTTAAATATGTCTGGTTACAAAAAAATAAGCTCGACTTATGAGTTCCACAGTTTTTAGCGCAAAGAATAAACATCATGAACCGAATTTCCTTCTGCGAATCGCTACTGAATCGCAACAAAGTCGTCTCTTTTCTGAAGCGAATAGCAGCTGGTGATAAAAAAATGATCACTTACGACAATGTCAAGCGAAAATGGTCGTGTTAGAATAGCGGTCAGCAAGCGTACGCGATGGCTAAACGAGGATTCACAGTCAAGAACTTTTTCCTATGTGTTTGACGACATTGGTGGGGATTCATATACTATGAGCTATTCCTAATTTAAGCCTGTTCAGCAACAATTGGACCGCCTGGAAGAAGCAATGGCCTAGAAGCAAACAGCTTTGACCAATAGTAAAGGATTTGTGTGCCAACGACAGGCTACGCATATCAATAGCCACTTGTTAGAAACTCCAAAAACTTGGCTGGGAGGTTCTTAAGCATCTACCTTATAGTCCGGATCTCGCATCAAATGATTATTACTTATGTATTTCAGACTATGGCGTATGATGTTTCGAGTGAAAAATTCGCATGAAGAGAAGATTGCGGAAATCAGCAGTCACAGATTTTTTTGCCAAAAAGGACGAAGATTTCTATGAAAGAGGCATAACAGAATTACTTTACAAAAGGCAACAGGTTATCAAGACAACGATGTATATCTAATCTGAATGGGATCGTTCTAACTATGCTGAACACAGTTTTCAATGTCATAAACAAATTTATCAATTTATTTATTTATTTATTTATTATTTATTAAATTATTATTATTAAATTTATCAATTTATTTTTACTACACCTTATATAGTTATACACCTTATATTTGATCAGTGAATATATATTTTGATTGTCTTTTTTTCATCTCTACAAAATTAACTAAATAATACTTTGGAAATTTATGATGGAAAGGCTCAGCACAGAACAAAGAACCAAAGTTGTTCCATTTTACTTTGAAAGTCAGCATTCGATTATTCAGATCATATCGAAATTGCTTTCATGTTCGAAATGTTCCTAATGATCCAACAATTTACCGATTGGTTCAGCGTTATAGGTAACAAGAGGCTGTCTGTGATCTTCCGCGTGCTGGAAGACCTCGTGCAGTTCGAAATGAAGTGACCATTGCTCGAGTGCAAGCATGTATTGAGGAAAACCATGAAACTTCCATCAGGCGACGTTCTCATCAATTAGAGATGTCCAACCAGTTTTTGCAAAGAATTTAGCATATGTTACATCTTTTTCCATATTAGATGCAATTGGTTCACGAGTTAAAGCTAAGTGATGCACAGGAATGCATTCAATATAGTCGTCGTTAACGTTACCATTGTACCACCCTTTATAAGAACAGGCAGCAAGAAAAACTTCACACATTTTGTCACATTGCGTATCCTCGATTCTAAATTTAACTAGTATTTGTTAATAATATTTGTATCGTTAATTAGAAATATATTTCTATGATGTGCCAAATCTCTTCACAGTTAATGTAAACACCTTCTAAATATTTGAGTTTGCTAAGCACTAAGTTGAAGATTGACAACAGCATTAGAAACAGCCAATTGTACAGCTGCTTAAATCTGTCTCGGTATTAAACAGCCGATTGCACTCTCATTCCTAATCTGCCTAGATCATGCAATGACACAAACAATCTTTTGAAAATTGGGTGTCAAAAATAGCGTTTGGAGTTTTACTTACAGTCAAGAGGCAATTAAGTTTACTACTGACTCTAAAATACTTGTAGATAAATACATGAGGATTTCACTGAAGCCCTTTCTACTTGCATTTGAAGCCAATGTGAGCAGGATGTTTGCGTGTGTATAAATATGGCAGTCATAGTGTGAAGTCCTTTAAATTTATATCCAATTGTCGATTTCTTCTTTATGAGCCTTAACTATATTTAGCAGCATTGATTGCATATCTCTTACAAAGAGCAATCTGAATCTGATGAAATTTAGAGACACACTCTTTTTTAATGTTACATTTGTACGTCAAAATCTATAACCAAAACTTTTCCTGAGATAAAATCTAAACACGATTTTATAAAATGTCCAATCGGTCGATCTTCTGGAATATTGTTGAAAACAAATGAAATAAATTGTTCATTTGAGTACTTATTCAGGGGCAGTTAATTCATATCGATTATGGATTATATAACTATCACAGAAATTTCAGGATTTCCTTTACTTTTCTTGGAAACTATATCAAAATGGAGTATTGCTAATATCCAAAATATCGTATGCAGCGAACCGCATATAAATTTATTACCAACCTTGTGATTCAAAGGAATCAAATTCCAATTCATCTTATTCTTCCACATATCATCATCATCATCATCATCATATTATGATATTTGCATAAACATGAGGCAAAAAGAGGAAGTGTTTTTTTTCTTTTTCTGGAATTGTTTTAGTTGCCACCGACAGTTTTGAGATTTTCAGCAATTCATTGGAAATCTCCGTATGTTATCCTTCAAAACTTTTTTTGATAAATATTTAAGCAATGCTATCTAACAACGACTATTCCTACATATCTACATGTCTCAGTGAAAAAAGTTTTTAGTTTTCTTACAACAACATGAAGACTAAATCATCTCTCTCATGCTGCACTTGAGTTTTTATAACATCGACATGAAAAAATGAGTTTTTATATGTAACTCCCTACGGAAGACAAATTCCTATCACAGTCCAGTGGTGAAGCTGGTAAGGCTTTGGAAAGAAACAGGCCTCGATGAATTCTTTGAGAGTGATAAAAAGCTAATCCTACTTTTATTTTTTTGCAACAACCTTAGACATTGCTTTGAAAAGGAGCTACACAGCAGATTTTGTAAAAGCGGTGTAGAAGATGTGATTTAGTGCTTTCTATCTTCAAATCAATACTTTAATCTAAATCAAACTGAATCACTACCAAAGTACTTTGATGTGGAATCGCTAAACCCCACAAGTTTTTGTTTCCGATCATCACAATTTTCTAAAGATGCCTACGAAGATTTCATATTATCATCATCATCATCATCATGGTAACCTCTTAATTTTACCTTAATAAATATTTTATTTCTATTACAACAAAATGCTCCTGATCGTGATTTTACTAACACATAGTGGGCATTAGCGCAACTGCCGCAAAAATTGTACTTCCATCAGACAAACCTTGGTTTTTTCTCAATATATTCAAAATTTGGTCATTTGTCTAATTACTAATGAAAGACCACGTTTTTTGTGCGCTTATAGAAGGTAGCAATATAAAGTTATTTAA